>JAEQML010070856.1:0-16498 GCA_016904865.1 Pissodes strobi | reverse complement strand
TTTACCTCCGGAATATTTTGATCCTGGAAGCACCATCATGTCCATATTATTATATTCCTACTGTGGAACCCGGAACCACCAGCGCGGAAACGGAACGTGATTCGGGAAAACCACTTAGCGCTCCCCAGTTCTGGTGGGGTGGTCTTTCACCGGACGATGCGAGTAGGCGTATGCATCTACCACCTAGGGCCGCTTCCACTGGATGCATCGGCGTCAGACTCTTTTCTTTGGTGGTCCCTAGTCTGACAGTACAAAGTATTCGTTTGTTGGCTCTGCTCGTCAATAAATAAAAGCAGCAGAAGAAGGGGTTAACTAAAAAATAAAGAGATTTAATGAAACATATCAATTCAATTCAATTCAATTTATTCATGTTAAGATATTCAGAGTATTTACACAAGTCAGTATAAAAATATAATAGTCGAAATTTACAATCAATAAGACACTAACAATAATCATTACATGCACACACATTTTTAAAACTCTGTTCATGAATGAGCAATAAATAATTATACTAAATTCACAACAGCTTTACAATCAAGATCATGAACACAATAAGACGTCAAATGTATTAAAGACATCTTGACAAGTGAGCTTCCAGATATTCCGCATGGGTATAGAAGGCACCAGCCAGAAGAAGTTTTTTTTATTTTAATTTTAAATTGAGACGTGGGCAGTTGTCTGATTGCTAGGGGCAATTTATTGAAGAAGTGCACTGACAGGCATGAGGGTCCATCTCTGCACCTTTCGAGTCGATGGAAACTCTGAACAAGATCTACTTTGTTCTTCGTGTTAAAGTTATGGATCTCATTATGGGCCCGAAATGTATGCAAGTTACATTTAACATAGATAAGATTGTCAAATATAAAAGGGATGGAAGTGTAAGTATATTAAGTTGTACAAATGCCTGTCTGCAATCTGCTGTATAGGGAATACCTGCAACAATGCGAATGGCTCTTTTCTGTAATCTAAATATATATTTTGCACCTGCACTATGAGCTCAAGCAATAATGGAACAGGCTATGTGATAATGGCAGAGTGAGAAGTATGCCTGTTTTAATACTGAATGTGAAACACATGATGCCAGTCCACGGAGCAGGAAGATATTTGAGCAGAGCTTTCCCTTCAAAAAGTTAGTATGCTCATCCCACAAAAGCCCAGGATCGAGCAGAACACCAAGAAATCTAACACCTGCAGGGTTATCTCGTTCATCAGGGAACCTTCTGGTAGAAGAATTTAAGGATTGTGTTTTTGTCGCATTTAGAAATAATCGATTTGAGAAAAACCATTGCTCTGCCCACGACAGTGAATCCCCTGAAGCTCCCACCGCTGTTGCGATATCTTCGTTGCAGTTTGACATTGTGGTGTCATCAGCAAAAAGAGTGAAGTGCGCTAATGGGCATGCCAGTGGCAAATCACTGATATATATTAAAAATAATAAAGGGCCCACGACTGAACCCTGAAGAACTCCAATGCGCACCCCCTATCTGATTCCACCTGTCCTATTCTCACCTTTTGGTAGCGGTTTGAAAGGTAGTTCTTTATCAAGGCAAAACTTGAATCTGAAATGTTATATTTGCTCAGTTTAGCAATGAGAATTTCATGGGACACACAGTCGAAGGTTTTGCTCAGGTCACAGAAGTTGGATGAACATTTAAAAAATGATTTAAATCAAAGATCAAAGATACTTTTCATTTGGACAAACGATTTAAATTAAAGATCGTTTTGTATATAAAGAAAGATTTAAATAATAAATCTTTTTTATATTCAAATCTTTTTTACATTTTAAATCATTTTAGGAAATATTTAAATCTTTTCAAAAGATTTAAATATTTTTTAAAATTTAAATCTTTTGAAAAGATTTAAATACTTAAATGATCTTAAATGTAAAAAAAGATTTAAATCATTTGGTTGGTTATGTACAACGAATTGGCGTCGTTTGTTATGTACCATTAAAAACCCTTAGAGCGTAATCAAAATGTTATTTATATAAATTGAGTTCAAAAAAACAAAAAAATGACGTCGCGCAATCTAAATTTTAAAAAACAATAAAATCTTAAATAGGTACGTCAAAATAACATACAAAAACCAAATTAAAATGTTATTTAAACCCTCTTTTTAATGGAATTTTTGACACATTGTCAAATGTTTAAAAGCCGTTAGCATTCACATAATTTGTAACTTTGCACTGACTTCCAAAAAGCGTTCGACCGCATCAGTCATGCAGTTCTATTGAGCAAGCTTGCACAGTTCGGTTTTTCGGACGGGTTATTAAGGATGTTTATGTCATATTTATTTAATCGTCAACAGTTTGTTGAATATCAAGGTTTTAAATCCAGCCTTTTTTCGGCTACATCAGGAGTTCCTCAAGGCTCCAGCTTGGGGCCACTTTTGTTTATTTTATTTATCAATGATCTTCTTGACAGATTGAAGTGTCCCAAGTTGGCCTATGCTGATGATCTGAAGTTGTATAGTGAGATCAACGGTATTGCTGACTGTAACTATCTCCAAGAAAATATCAATATCCTATATGATTGGTGTGTCGAAAACAGGCTGGGCCTCAACATCTCAAAATGTCATATTGTAAGTTATTATAGACTGAAATCGACTATTTTATTTAATTATCAGATTGACTTTACTGTTTTGGGTCGCTTGCAGCGGGTCAAGGATCCTGGTGTAATGTTTGATACCGGGTTTAAGTTTGTTCCTCAAATTGAAAACGTTGCTAAATCTTCATTGAAATCACTAGGCTTTATTATGAGAAACTCACGTCAATTTGGTAATGTGACCACGCTAAAATTGCTCTTTTGCTCATACGTGCGTTCCAAATTGGAATACTGTTGTGTTATTTGGGGTCCAATATACTCTTGCCACATCGGCGTGTTGGAAGCGGTCCAGAGAAGATTTTTCAAACTTTTATCATTTAGATGCGATGGGGTTTGGCCACCGAGAGGGTCTGATCATGATGAGTTACTAGGTCGTTTTAACGAAAGATCACTTTTATCTAGGCGGAAATTAATTATGGTAAAGTTTTTGTACAATTTAATACACAACAATATCCAGTGTCCTTCTCTTCTTTCCCAAATAAAATTTTTTGTACCCCGGCTTGGGACTAGATATGACCAGACCTTCTATAGTCAAAGGCCACGTACTAATGTCATTACGCAGGCACCCTTGTTTTCAATGTGTCAATCATTTAATCTAATATCTGAACTGTGTGACATTCATTTCTCACCTATTAAGACAATTACGATTGTGCTCATGGATTTTTTGGATACATAATTTTAATGATTTGCAATTGGTAATTGGTAGGTTAGCTTATATTTAGATTAAGATTTTTTTTGTATTATTTTGTATTGTTGTGTCGAATTTCATGTAAGTGGGTTGTAACCTGTTTTGAAATAAAGGCTTACTTTACTTTATTCTGTTAGCAGATTATATTAATTAAAATGAAAACACTAACAACATCAAACATACTAAATAGCTCATTATGTGCATGCTAGCAGCTTTTAAATTTTTGACCATGTGTCGAAAATTCAATTAAAAAACAAGCTTTAATTTTTTTTTACAATTACTTTTTGATAAAATCAACTTGAAATTTGACAAAATCCTATTATTTCAATTTTCAATTATTTTTTTTATTTTTGATTTGAATTTTTCCTAGAAATATTTTTCTGGCGGAAAAATCTATTTTACTTTTTAGCTAGGTTTTCTATGGTATTTTGCTTGCTTATTTCAGAGTGATTACTTTGTAAGGGGTTTGTTTATGACGCAGAAACTTTCATCGAAATTATCGGGAATATATATTTTTAATAAATCAATAATACAAAAGTTTCCCATATAGCCAATATATATTTAAAAAAGAAAATTAAGTAACACGCATTAAAAAAATTTAATTTCAAAATATAAAATAAACATAGAGCTAAAACACTTGGGATGTATTTATTGCTGTATTTTATTACAGTTAAATCTGTTTACGGATTTAAATTTTTTTGAAGATTTAAATCTTTTTACTGATTTAAATCCTTTTAGAAAGATTTAAATACTATTTTTAAATCAAAAATCAAAGATACTTTTCAGAAAGATTTAAATGATAAATTAAAAATCACTTTCAGAAAAAATATTTAAATTCAAAGTATTTAAATCAAAAAATGTATTTAAATCACAAAAATGATTTAAATCTCACTGATGGTGACAGCTCTGTACTCAAGACAAATTGTGAACTTCAAAATGAAAATCAAAAAATAAAAATAGTTTATTTGTGCTAACATACACATAGTACTCACACAAGTCAATACAATATTAAAAAAGAACATAAAAATTTTATAATGTTATAAAATGTTATCAAATACAGATTCAACATATTATGTATAAATTTAAAAATTTGAAACATCAAAATCTGTACAAGGGTGCAGCATTGAGGCAAACAATCCCTACTGTTACATGAGACATTAAAAGTATGATCAAAACAATTTAAAAACAATAAACAAATAAAAAAAACATTGATAAATACAGTGTTAAAATGGGTGGAGTTTAAAAACACGCTATACTATCTCGTTTATATCACAGACCATATATTCATTTGTAGAGTAGAATGTCCGACTGATGAGGAGGTTTTTCATTTTATTCTTAAAATCTTTAATAGGCAGATTTCTTATCGTTATAGGAACCTTAATATCGAAATGGATTGCCAGATGTCCGGGGCCATCCTGACACCTCTTTAGCCGCCAACTGTTTAGTACTAGATTTTGTTTATGACGCGTATCGTGCGAGTGGACAGATGCATGGGCCGTGTATTGCCCAACGTGAATCCTGACATATAGTAGGTTTTCCAGAATAAATAAGCATGGTAGAGTTAAAATTTTATTGTTTATAAAGTCCTGTCTATAGTCATCCCTGTAAGACGTTCCTGCAATAACCCTTAGGCCAAAAACGTTGGACGCAGCACTGCTGTGACCCCATACAAATATTGGGTATCCAATAAGTGAATGACATAAGGAGAAATATGCCTGCCGCAGGACAGTCTGAGAAACGAATTGTGATAGGTTGCGCAATACAAAGATGTTAGTGGCTAGTTTCTTACAGAGCATAGCAATATGGACGTCCCATCGGGGGCTTGATCCAAATGTACCCCAAGAAATTTAACACTCTTAGTACTGGAGTCTGGAGGAATTTGACTCATAGAAAATATCATGTTTTGGGTTTTTCATTGTTCCAGGAAAATTGGTTAGGTGTAAACCATTCATTTGCTTTTGCTCGCGTCGCCTCAGAAGCCTCCCTCACCTCATCATAATTCTCATGCACACGGGAAAAGGTGGTGTCGTCCACAAAGAGTATAGTGCGTACTAGGGTCTATGTTAGTCTATATTAGGAAGATCGTTGATGTATATTAAAAATAGAAGGGGTCCCAAAACAGACCCCTGAGGAACTCCCATAGTCAACTCCCTCCTTGCGGACGTCACCACTCCCACCCGTACAGCCTGAAACCTACCTTCAAGCTAACTTTTTATTAAAGCAATACTGCTCATGTGAAAGTTGTAACTTTTCCAAGAGTACGCTATGAGTAACACAATCAAAAGCTTTGCTTAGGTCACAGAAGGTTGTAGACACAAAGCTACGGTTCTCAAAGGCTTCCAAGAGAAGAGACACCAGCTCCATTATTGGTGATGTGGCGCTTCGGTGTTTTCTGAAGCCAAACGGAGAATCAGTAAAAATATAATTCGACTCAAAGACCCGCGATATACGTGATGCCATACACTTCTCGAATATTTTTGAAAAGATTGGAAGTAGAGAAATCGGTCTGTAATTTGTGATGTTGTTTTTATCTCCTTTTTTGTAAATTGGTACCACCAGGGCTCCTTTAAATACATTTGGAAAGACTGACTCTTTAAAGCATAAATTAATGAGCTTGGTTAGTGGGCTAATAATAAGGTTTTTTATATTTTTTATAAGATTAACATTAAATAGATGTCTTTACTTTTTTTGTTTTTTAGTGAATTTATAGTGTCACGCATCTCAATGAGTGTGACCTCTGTGAAACGAAATATCTCTTGAGGGGTGTTAAAGTTATTATTTAGAGGGTTAAGATTGGAGGGATCAAGATTCTGCTGAAGGTCACCAGCAACATTTACAAAAAAGTTATTGAAACTATCAGGGCTGATGGATATTTCACTTCGAGATTTTTGTGAGTTTTCACGATATTCATTCCACATGGAACTTATTGGATTGGGGCATTTTTTTATCAGATTATCATCTGCAGTTTTCTTAGTGGTGGTAATTTGGGCTTTATACCACTTTCTGTATTCATTCCTGTAATTAGTTAACGACGGGGAAGGATACTGTCTACAAAAAAACATTTAGAAGATGCAGGTGTTCTCGTATTGATCTTAGGTTATTATCAAATCAGTTTGTAGTATGAGCCTGATTACCCTTTTTGACAAAATTTTTTATTGGAATTGCCTGTGTCAATACATTCAGAAATATTGAGCATTTTTCATCTGTTCCAATCTATACCCTCCACCAAATCAAAGAACATATGTTTACCTCTCTGTGTTAGTGGCCTGCATGTTACCCTGGCCTTGTCATGAGCAGCATTGCCAAAGAAGACAGGAATGACGACTAGCTGTGATCAGAAATTCCAACATCAAGCAAAGAAACATCACAATCAGCAACACAGAAGTTTGAGAATACACCGTTTAGGCAGTTTTTCTGCCAATAATCCAAAATATTTCATAATTTGTGTACGTTAAAGTCGCTCACAATGATTATTCGGTTATTTATAGTTATTTTATTTAATATTCGGTCTAATATTTCTATAAAGGTGTCAAGACTGCCCGAATGCGATCTGTAAAGTGTTATTATAAATATTTTATGGGATTTCAAAAAGATACTACAAACCTCGATACACTTCTCAACAGTCAAGGCATTTATATCACTTATAGGTATGGCATAACAGGTTGGGTCCTGGGTCCACCATTATAACTGTTCCTCCCCCTCTAAACTGATATCTGCAGGTACCTGCTGCAACAGAATATTGTCTCACATGAATGTGCTCTAGCTCGTCTTTCTTAAGCCAATGTTCTGTTAGGCATAGAACATTGATTTCTCCGTTCATCAAAAAAGCTTCTAGCAGATTTGTCTTGTTTTTTATTGCTTGAATGTTAAGATGGAAAAGTTTGAGGGTAATCAAGCTGGCCAAAGATCAGTTGATAGAATGCAATCTTTGTGCTTCTTAGGTACTCCTGGTTTAAATGAGCTTCTACTCCTATCTCTTTTTGTTACCATTTTTTGGCAAACACATTTAGATCGTTTCTACTTAGAAAGGTATCATCGGTTTCTGTTTTCGGATCAAAGCCAGTAATGAAACTTGAAAAGAGTTTTTTTGACTCGAAGAAACTGGACATTCTTCGGGCAAGGCATCTTTCAAATATCCTTGAGAATATTGGCAACAGGGAAATAGGTCTATAATTTGATATCGTATCTTTTTCTCCCTTTTTAAATATAGGAATGACAGTGGCCGTTTTTAGTACATCCGGAAAAACATTCTCAGATATACAGGCATTAATGAGTCTCGCAACAGGATATGTTATGACATTTTTTATGCTTTTAATTAAGCTCACTGTGAGATTAAATGGGTCTCTGCTGAGTCGATAATATCTCTAACCTCATTGAAAATGACGTGCTGGAAAGCGAATCTCTCCTCGGAAAAAGGAGGAATACTTTCAAGTGGGTCATTCGCGGGTACAGGAGGAGCGTTATTATGCATATCAGAAGCCATATTCAAAAAGTAAGAATTAAATTCATCAGGGGGCTGGGTTCTTTGTTTACTTGTGCCTCTGTATTCATTGATGATATTCCACATAGTTTTAATTTGATTAGAATAATTTAATATGAGATGGTCATTTGAGGCTTGCTTTGCTGCTTTTATTGCCGCTCGATACTCTTTTTTTAAGTTTATATGTTCTTGGAGATAATTAGGTGCATTCCGCTGTCTAAGTTCCAGAAAGAAATGCAAATTGTGACGTATCGCTCTTAAGCTGTCATTAAACCAAGTCACTGTACCTGCTTGACCCCTTCTTTTAGTGTGTGGTTTTTCCGGGAGTCAGCTTGTGAAGGTATCGGAAATGAGTTTAACAAAGTGGGAAAACTCCGCCCCATGAATTCCGCCTATATCGTCGCACTGGGTGGATGGAGAAGCCTAGCGTGTGGTAATGCCGGTCCCAAGCCCGGAAAAGAGGAGGGTTGGGTGTGGTGTTAATCCCACCCCGTAAAAAAGGACAACCGTTATGAAACCTCAACTGAAGCCTCGGAACCGTGACCGGATTACTGATGACAAACCTCGCAAACGAAACACGGACATGATTATAGGAACCTGGAACACACGTATAGTCTATACAAAACGGGTGCCCAAAAAGAGCTTTTAGAAGAGATCTCTAAATATAAAATTAACATCTTAGCCGTACAAGAAACCAGGTGGACGCACTCGGGCACCTGTGACACAGCAAAGCTATCTTCCAGAGTGGCCTTGACCTTGATAGACACGAATTTGGGGTAGCTTTCATAGTCGACCGTAATACAAGACCAAATTTAATAGATTTTATGCCTGTAAACGAAAGAATATGTGTATTAAGGGTAAGAATAAAATTCTTAACGTATCCGTTAAAAACGTCCATGCAGAAACCGAAGAAAAGGATAATGAAACCAAGGAGAACTTCTATGGAAAATTGGAACAAACCTACGACATACTAGCATCAAATGACATTAAGATAGTGATCGGTGACGTGAATGCCAAAGTCGGAAGAGAAGAAATATATAGAGATGCTATGAGATAGCTTTCATAGAGAAAGCAATGACAATGGACTCCGAGTTATCGATTTCGCAACTTCCAGAAATATTTTCCAAGGCGGGAGATCCACAAAAGGACTTGGACATCGCCAGACAGCAGGACGCATAACTAAATCGACCATGTTTTAATCGATAAAAGAAATGCCTTAAGTATCATGAATGTAAGGACGTGTAGAGGAGTAAACTGTGACTCGGACCATTACTTAGTTTGCCTACGATATAGATGCCGCATCTCAAACCAGGCAAAGAAAAATAACAAAGGCACACCGAAGCTTAACGTAGAGAAGCTTATGGAACCTTTAGAAAGAAAAAAAATACCAAGAAGCTCTAGCACTAAAAATAGAACAAGAGTCAGTCATAGAAGAAGAGTTAGTACAAACAGAATGGGAGAGAATCAAAAACATATTAACAGTGACAGCAGAAACAACAATGGGCCACAAACAGAGAACTAAGAGAGATGGATGGTTTGATGAGGAGTGTCTGCAATTAATTCAGAAAAGAAATTTGGACAGAACTAAGTATCTGGAAAGACCAACGAGAATTAAAAAGAACATCTATTAAGAGTCAAGGAGACAGGCCAACAGAACATTAAAAAAAGAAAAAAAAAACAGTATACCAAAGCAATTATTTTAAAGACCGAAGAAGATTTTAAAGCAAACGAACCTCGCCAAACGTATAAAGAGGTGAACTATTTCAAACGGGGATACAAACCTACGCTATGCAGGGACAAGAGTGGAAAGATAGTGGCAAATACAGATCAAATTATGAAAAGATGGAGATATTACTTCCAAGATCTACTAAATCCCGATAGTAATCGAAATGAAGATATACCCGATTGTGGACTAATGAATGAACCAGTGGTAGAACCACCATCCTTGGAAGACACAAGAAGAGCGATCCAAAAGCTAAAAAGTGGCAAAGCACCTGGAATTGACGATGCCCCGGCAGTACTTTTTAAGTATGGTGGAGAGGAACTAATGGCGCTAATGCACAACTTCATATTAAAAATATGGAGCATTGAAGAACGTCCCCAAGAATGGCAAACCAGCATTATTATCCCCATCCACAAAAAGGGAGACAAGCTGGTGTGTGAGAATTACAGAGGCATCTCGCTACTGAGCACAGCCTACAAAATCTTTACAACCATTATTAAAAACAAATTAGAGCATTTAGCCGAAAATATTTTAAACGAATACCGAGCTGGTTTCAGACCAGGTAGATCCACAACGGATCAAATCTTCACCGTGAGGCAAATTAATGAAAAATTCTGGGAATACAATGTCAATCTCTATCAATTCTACATTGACTTTAAGCAAGCTTATGATAGTATTAAGAGAGAAAAGCTATATTCACTATTATTAGATTTTAATATACCACCAAAACTAATAAGGCTAATAAGACTGACCAATAGGACCAGGTAAAGGTGGACGGAGAAACTGGCGAATCTTTCAGGGAATCCCAGGGGCTGGTCCTAACTCTCTTTGATTTGGCATTGGAAAGCGTCATAAGGAAGGCCAGCGTAACCTCAACGATAATAAATAGATCAAATTATCGGCTATGCAGAAGATCTGAATAAAATGGCAAGGTCAATACTCTCCGTAAAGGAACCTTTCACAGAAATAGAAAATGCAGCAAAGGAAATAGGTCTCGTGAATAATGAACAAAAAACCAAGCTACTACTGCAAAGCAGACAACAACGCAATCGATTGGGCCAAAACATCACATTTGATAATTACAATTTTGAAGTAGTGAAAGACTTTACCTACCTCGGCTCAAACTTATCACATGACAACGACGAAACCCAAGAAATTAGTAAAAAGACCAACGCAGCAAATAGAGCATACCACTCAATACTACCCATCTTAAAATTGAGAGATGTACACAGGAAGACCAAAATTAGAGTATACAAAACAATGATCGGTACAGTTTTGACATACGGAGCTGAAACGTGGACACTCTCAGCCAAAAACGCGGAGCTTTTAGACCGATTCGAACGAAAAATCAAAGAAGGATTTTTGGTCCAGTAAACGAAGGGGATTTCTGGAGGGCACGCATGAATCACGAAATATACCAGTTGTATGAGGAACCCAGAGTTTCAATGTATATAAAACTGATGCGACTGAGGTGGGCAGGACATGCCCAAAGAATGCCGGACGACAGGGTTCCAAAAAAGGTGCTCACAGGAAAACCTGAAAAAAAGAGGCCGGTAGGAAAGCCGAAGCTGCGGTGGGAAGATGGGGTACGGAAGGATGCTGAAGAAATGCTGGGTATGGGAAATTGGCGACGTGCAGCGGTGGATCGGGACGAATAGGGAAGAAGGATTGAGGAGGCCAAGGCTAGATATGGGCTGTAGCGCCATCGTAGTAGCAGTAGTAGTACTACTACTACTACTAGTAGTAGTACTAGTAGTAGTAGTAGTAGTAGTACAATATCCGATGAAGCAGCCTGTACCAATGAGAAAAATAAGTTCCTGCCTCTCTCAGTGATTGGTCTAAAACACACCTGTCAACCGGTAATAAAACTTGCTCTCCCGCTGCAGTGTATTCTAGAAATATATATATGGTCAGATATACCAGGATCGACAATTTGCATCTTGAGAGCATTCTCAAAGTTAGATAAAACATTATCAAGACAGTTGTTTTGCCTCGTAGCTCCAATGACTTTTTGCTGAAAGCCAAAACTGCTCATTAGATTACACCATTCAGTACAGTAAGCACTATCCATGTTAAAATGCACATTAAAATCTTCGACAACCAAAATTCGACTCGGCAAATTAAATGTGTGCAAAGCACCCCCAGAACTTCCAGAAAAATGTTAAACCATCCAGAAGGTGGCCTGTATAACGCTATCAAGTATAGTTTGTACTTAGTGAGATACACACAGCCTAATTCAACAACATTTTGTATGGACGAATTTAAAACTTTACAAACCTCTTTGAAAATTATCTCTTTGCTGGTTAAGATGGCTGTCAACCCCCCACCTCCCCCCCCAACCCCCCGCAATTTGCTCCAAAAAAGCTAATGCTGGGAATAGATTTGAAATTCTCAACGATTTAAATTCATGAATGGAGCGCCAATGTTCGGCTAGACAGACAACATCCGGCTCAATCCCGGAATCCCGGCCATGGATGCCTCCAATTCATTAATGTTATTTTTTGTAGATGAAACATTTACAAATAAAACCTTAAAACTAAGCCCTAAACCTGAAGAATTACCTAAACTTTCTACATCCGATTCTGTTTCTCTCGGATTGACTGGTGTTTGGTTTGTCCCGCATTGAGGCTCTGCAGGTCCAAAAAAAGGTTTACTATAGTTCCCTTGGGCCAAAAGTCACTATCCATTACCAGAGCTTCTCTACTGCTAGGAACTCCCAATTTAAATGAGCTTTTTATGTTGTCCTTTTTAGTTTTCATCTTATAACACTTTACTCCCTCATCAGCATTCTTATTGCGTAAGAATAGTAGAATGTCTTCTTCCTTGGTTTCTGACTGCAGGTTTGATACAAAAACCCATTTTATTTCGTGGATAGCTGCAGCTTTTAGTACAGATTCTCCAGCATTTGACCCACGGATAGGATTAGGTCTTATACTCATCTTGATTCTGTTCCTCTTAGACGTCATAGCTTGCCATTCAGAGAAAGTCGATTTGGCATCTTCTATCGCGCCCTCTTCACTTCTTTTTTCTCTAATATCGCTTACGCAAGTTTCGGAATTCTCAAATCCGACTTTTATTTCAAAATTTGTGATTTTTTCGTCCAGAAAAGGTACTTTTTCTTGCAAAAGATCTATTACCTCATGCATTTGTACTACTAAGTTGCTTAGCACCCATAGAGGAATATAAAAGTAAAGAGAATATCCATTCCTTTGTAAAATATTGGCACACCGTTTAATGACAATTGACAATAATGACGTATGATGTTTACTTACACGACACTAAGGGCGGCTTACTGAACTAATGCTAATAATCTATGTTGACAAAACATGTTCCTGTTTTGTCGACAGAAGAAAGGCGGCGGGCTATTCAAATTTTATTTTTATTTTAGTCGTATTCCATATAACTAGACGGTTTATGAATTTATCTGCAACAAACTATTACAGCGTTTTTCTTAATCGAGATTAAAGCAAAGAGAGAACCCTGTAAATACATTAGTTTATCGCAGATAAATCCATAATGCGCCTGGTTGAATTAAATGCGAGTATACATTAAACTTTAGGCGTTGTTTGGACCGAAGAATAGTGTAGGGTGTAAGAAAGAAAATATACACATTTTGCATTTTGTTACAAAGTTTACTAAAAAACATGCGGTAGTAAATGCAATCAAAATAACATAAAAAAATCTCTTAACAGAACAAAATAGGTAAATAATGTTGATGTATCACAATATATTTCTAATATTCAAAAACTAATTAACTCGAATAGAACCAAAAATAAAATTTAACAGTTTTTAAATATTTCAAGAACAAAATTCACAAAAGAAAATGGCTGCTTACCAACGGCTGCTACTCACACCACCAATACCTCCATCCGCCATCGCCCCAGAACAATTTTAAATTAAAATAATAAATTGATTAAACCGGCTTTCTTTAATCAACAACCGTCAAACCGCCATTTGTGAATTCTCGACAGCATACTTTTAGCACAGCTTACTAGATAATTTATAGTAAGCTGTGCTTTTAGTTCCACTGACGCTAGCGCCTCCATGCGCGGCTGGAATTGCGCAGTGCGTCAAAACTCAATGCCAATTTTCCCATAAGAATAAAACACTCTCTTTATTTTTATATTCCTCTATGTTTAGCACCCCATTGTTTTCATGATATTGTTTACTACGTGGCCGTTGTCGTGACAGATCATGTCATGCTGCCGATGCGTTGCAATTCATGCAATTTACTTCATTATCTCGATAATTTGGAATCCTGGGACTGTTATTAGGCACTGTCTGTGAAAACATTTGTTACACTTAAACACATTTTATTGAACATTTTACTTTTTTTCGTTCAAATGCCGCAGATTTTCGATTTTTTCGCGGAGTCCGAATCTCGCAATGTATGTATCGCCGTCCGACATCTTGTAGATCGACTACTTGTGGACTGATACCGAATAATATAAAAATTGTCGCTTACCTCGTAAATACTAGACAAACCAGAGTTGCAGAGAGAATCGTCAACTGTTGAGATAACGCCGATTGTGACTTCTGCATTGCCCTGTGCAGATCGTTCTAAAACAATATAATAAATAGTGTGATAAGTACCAGAAGTACATAATACTGTCGTACTCTTTTAATTAGCAAAATTCTAAATTTTCATGCAGTTCGTAAATAGCTATCTTGGATAAATTTATATTACATAAAAAGTGTTGAAAATAGTATCGTTTCCAAACGAGGAGGTTGAAAACATACTTTCAGACGAGTAATGTACACTGTTTTTGATAAGACCACCTACGAAAATGGCACTTTTTTGAAAAGTACTTTTCAACACGTGTGTGATATAAGGCGCTTTTTAGCCTCGTTAAAATATGCTTTTTTCCCATTTTCATAAGTGGTCCTAGGAAGCCAACATATAGATGCAAAAGTTCAAATGACACTTACAAACATGTTTTCTAAAGATCGTTTGGCCAACCAGCAGTTTAAAAATACTGGAATAAACATAGTCCTTAACGGGGAATAGAAAATCTGAAATAAAAATCGAAAAATATGTAAGTACGTTTCTAGACTAAAGACTAAAAGAAGGAGAATTACGCATTATATGCATCTTCCAATTTTAAAATTATACATTAGTGTTGAAATATTTCATATTTGAAGAGGCAAAAATACCCATACAATATTTTTGAGCCTCTGTGAGAGAGAGCTACATCGAAACCTCGTCGAGTTGACCCTGTACCTCGTAAATACAAATAAAATAGGTCAGCTTGTACTTAATACAGGGTTGAAATCACATTTATAATAAATTATAAAACCTTATCACTGAATTTAATACCATTTCTATTCGACCGAAGGTTATTTAGAAAAGCAGGTGACATACTTACTGTAAACGTAAATGGCACCGTGTTCATGATTTCTAAAACGAAATGGAACGACAGTAGTTGCTGCCATATATTACCCTGAAACAAAACGATATAAAGTAGATATTTCGCATATAAAATATACGATAAAATCATTTTTTATTACGCATGCATCATAATCAACGATTATCGCACGCTGCAGCGTGCTTAAAACGATGTTTATGGTGCGCCTACTTTTTCAAAGGTTGCTATAGAAACATTTGATCATGTCAAATGTGACAGATTAATATATTCGTCATTATATCCCTTAAATTTAATATTTAAAACATTTTTGAGATTATGATGCATTTGTAATAAAAAAGAGCGTATGATATACGTGTATAAGGGGCCTTTAAAGCTCTTGCGACTTACAAAACACTCCGCTGCGCGTCGTGTTTTGAAATATGTCGCGCGTGCTTTAAAGGCCCTCTTATACACTTATATCATAATATACTATTATAGCATCGGAAATATGGCGAGGACGGGGTAGGTATAATATGTTCATACTCAAAACGACGTTGGACGGTTTTGAATTTGTTTTTGTGGCAACAGACAGTCAATGCTTAGATTTAGGTAAAGCATTTGACATTTATTAAAAACTAATATAAGTGCGAGTCAGAGGAAATATTTATTGCTGGTTTCAAAATTACTTAAATGATAAAAAATAATGCATTTTAATTAGAATATATCTAATAATAATAATAATAATAGTAGAATAGAATAGAATTTATTAACGATACAAGCTAACAAAGCTTTTCACACATCATTACAATTTGTAGTATAATTAATAAAATAAGTCAACTAAAATAACTAAAATCTACAAAACATCACTCTTTCAAATATGCCAAAACTACTCGAAACAACATTAAGGATAAAATACAGGACAAAAATAAACAAAATATAGACAAACTTTTAGATACAGAACAAAAAAAATTAAGAAACTCGAAAACAGTCAGACACAGTTTGGCAATCCCTCAAATATTTCTTCTAGTGAGAAGAAGGCATTTCGCATCAGAATTGGTTTTAGGTATGATTTTAAGGTTTTTGGCGGCATGAGCCTAACAGCAACCGGCAGCAGGTTGTACAGCTTGACACCATAGTAGTTAACCCCAGCTTGTCCTCTAGTCAGTCTAGTATATCTTGTCAGTAGGTTATTTCTATGTCTAGTTTCATAGTCATGTTGGCCTGCGTGCGTATCGTGTTATGATGATGTCTTATGTACATTATGGACTCCAAGGCATAGAGACAGGGCAAGGTGAGTATTTTCAGTTATACAAAAGTACTCCTGCATTCGTCCCGATACCTGAGTCCGCCCACCACTCTTACAACCCTACGCTGAAGGCCGAATAGGCGATGTCTGATTTTTTTTTTTTTTTTTTATGGCAGTGGCACACACACTTAAGGTAGATCCTATGGCGCTCGACGAGCGGTGTGTGTGCGAAGATGTTGATTGACACGGTTCTTGAATATTTGTAGGTTGTAATTAGTGGGAAACAGATGTCCTGGAAGTGAGTTCCACAGTGATGCAGTGCGCCAGACAAAGGAGTTCTGGTAAAGCGATGTTCTAGGTGTTTCTAGTTGTACGACGAACTGGTGCGCTCCTGCCGTCTGTCGGGACTGCCT
>JAEQML010070855.1:0-16498 GCA_016904865.1 Pissodes strobi | reverse complement strand
AATTTTTATTCTTGCAAAAAGTTTGCCTTACGTATTTAGAATACATAGGTGCATGAATAATTTTTTTCTCTCTCAAATGGTAATGGAAAAATAGAATTAAATGTAAAAAAGTAATTTTCTTCAAGCAGCGACCGGCCGATCTCTCGCTTCCCGAGCACTCTAGTATCTCACTTTTCTTCATAGTTTTATCTCTCTCGCGCCTATTATACAATACAATAAGTGCTTTTACACCATTACGAGTTAGAATACTATATTGAAATTTATTTTTTTTACTACTAACATGATAAATCACCATTATTTACTCCATTCCTCAAATGAAAAGTAACATTTCTCACCCTAGGTAAATAATAATATTAAAAAAAACCTAGGTCAATAATGAAACGGAAACGGAAAATGTCAAAATGTCAAACTTGTTAGTTTGACAACTAGTTGTCATTTCGGATTATTTGAAAAATGAGTAGGAAATGATTAATTTCAAAATCTAATCAATTCAAATAATGATAAGGATTGTATCAGTGCTATTAGTAAAAAAATTATATACATTATGACTCACTTTTCATGACTCCCCATAATATTCTTATTAATAATGCGATTTTGTCAAAATTTAGATGGAAAGAAGGTACTTTGTATGTATGGAGCTGTCAAGAGATTATGTTATGATATCTGTCAGTTAGACAACTGAACTTCCAGGCTACCTGATATTTCGAACTATTTGAAAAATAAGTAGAAAATGACTAATATAAAAATCAAATCGAATCAAATATGGTAATATATCAGTGTTAGTAGTAAAAAAAATTCTATATATACCTCGGTTGAGAAGGCCATTATTAACCTCGCACATTATATCCTTCGGCACTACGCGCCTCAGGATATAAAAGTGCTCGGTAAATAATGGCTTACTTCTCAACCTAGGTATATAATATACTATTTCCTATACGTTGCTAGGTAATAAAGAAGTAGAAAACAAATCATATACCTAAGGCAACTGCTATTAAAAAAAAGACTAGCTTTTATTCAGAATAGAAAAACTGAAAACGTAAAAAATCTTTATAATAACAAAATCTATTTATCTTAAGTGTCTGTATCTTATTAAGGAATATACACAATGACTTCAATATTGCCTTCCAGTATTTTTTGTGCATGATCCTATGCAACCTATTTAATTTCTTCTACGTCTACAAGCTTGCTTCCATACAATCTAATAAAAATTTATTTAATTAAGTTTTATTATGTACCTGTTTAATCTAATAATAATTTACCTTTCTTTACATCCACATGCAATAAATACTTTTACATCCGAAGGAAATGCTGGTGTTGTTAAAATTGAGGATAATTTGGATATCACCTGCCTCCTCAAATTTCCATCCGCATTCTGTCACCTCTGGTAATAGGGGATTTGGTTCTAAAGAACTGAAGCACACCTTAGTTTGATAATGTGCCCTCATACTGCGAAATTTTAAACTATTTTTTTGTAGGGGCTAGTTTTTTCAATTAGCGATGAATAGGCCAATAGTGTCCTGAAAATGTTAATAGACGAAATGTTTGGATTTGTTGAAAATAATTTTATGATAAATTTCTCTGTTATTGAACATGCCATCTGAAAATTCCTGGACCCAATACCGTCTAAATAATCGGAATAATTTAGATACATTTTCCAACATTTTATTTTTCCTAATCCTGAAAACTGGCTGGTTGTATGACAACCCGTTAGAGCATGAAATGCAGGTAATTTTTTTGCAAGTTTTTCTTCTAGGTTGATGTCATGAACGGCCACATATCGCACCGAATTTCCTCTTCCTCATTTTACCCCAAATTCTCTAGAAATATGTATATTTTTAATATGTACCAGAAGTACAAGTACATCAGTGTCATTGGAGTCCACGATGCATGTCAAATAATACATACAATGTTTAGCAGAGAGTATAATGCAACAAAATCCTAGTATCAGCTTCTTCGTGACTATAGAGGATAGTAATTTGTTGTCAATTGGTTCGCATTTTGTTTTCTTATCAAAAATATTGGTAAATCCCCCACTATAGTTGCGAACTTGAAATTCTTTTTATAAGAGTGCTCGTTCAGATAAAAGGTTCGTTAACTGTTTTTTTTTTTACTAAAAACAGAGTGGATAAATAAACTCCACTGTTTTGGATGTAAAAAGGTAACTTATTATTAGATTAAACGGTACATAATAAAACTTAATTAAATAAATTTTTATTAGATTGTATGAAAGCAAAGCTTGTACACGTAGAAGAAATTAAATAGCGTGCAGAGGATCATGCACAAAAATACTGGAAGGCAATATTGAAGTCATTGTGTATATTCCTTAATAAGATAGACACTGAAGATAAATAGATTTTGTTATTATAAAGATTTTTTACATTTTCAGTTTTTCTATTCTAAATAGCTAGTCTTTTTTTTAATAGCAGTTGCATTAAGTATATGACTTGTTTTCTACTTCTTTATTACCTAGCAACGTATAGGAAAAACAAATTTCAGTATAATCGAAAATGTCTTCATTGACTTTATTCAATTAATAATAGCTATTATTATTATTAGTATTCTAACCCGTAATGGTGTAAAAGCACTTATTGTATTGTATAATAGGCGCGAGAGAGATAAAGCTATGAAGAAAAGTGAGATACTAGAGTGCTCGGGAAGCGAGAGATCGGCCGGTCGCTGCTTGAAGAAAATTACTTTTTTACATTTAATTCTATTTTTCCATTACCATTTGAGAGAAAAAAAATGTATTCATGCACCTATGTGTTCTAAATACTTAAGGCAAACTTTTTGCAAGAATAAAAATTTTTGATTTGAGCCTTTATTTCGGAGAGAATGCGAGGTGAATACAAAAATGAGTATATTTCAATCAGATTTTGCCCAGGTTCGAAGCGAGATATTTCAATTTTTTGATTTATTTTTCCGTAAGGGCCAATGTAATCTGCATATTTCAAGCAAGGATAAAAAATATAATTCGTACAAAAATGTAGATGAATTATATATGAAAACATTCATAATTTAATATCCTACACGTTCATATAATAATCTCGATTTTTAGGTATACTGCCCTTTTGCCCGTTATGATTTTTTATTACCTTCGGATTTTGAATTAATATAATAAAGCCATCATTCTGTGAAAATTTCAGCTTGTAACCCCGAGGTGCCCACAGAAATCATTTTACAGAAGGCTTTTACTGCGTTGGGCACTCTACTAAAAGGCCTTAGTGGTCAATTACAAAATAATATTCGCTTGAGAAATCCTGACTCTTTAGAGAAAGCAATGTCGCTAGTTATCGAAGAAGAAAACTTTATGTATAGTCAAAATAGATTAAGTAACTTAAACACACAATCTTTTAAAACCAATCAAAGAATAACACCACTAAATACAGGACAGACTAACCATAAAACTAACTACCAATCGAACTCTTTTAATCCTTTTCCAATATTCAATAACAGGCCGAACTTCGGTAACACAAATTTCCAATTACCGTCACGCATCCCACAACCACAAGTTGGATATTCAAATTTTCAAAATCCAATTAATGCACCCAGACCAAAATTCGGAAACCCTAACTTTCCAAATAACTTTGTTAGACCGGCATTCTCAGGTCAATTTAATCAAAGACCAATGCCTTTCATACAAGACCAACTTTACTTCAATCAAATGAGACCTAATTTTCAGGCCAATTCTCAATTTAGACATTTACCACAAAAACCGGAAAATATGTCTACCACTTCCCCTAGCCAAGCTAGAATACATCACAATTTTAACACACACACTAAAATCGAAGATGAAAATCAACACCCCGAATTTATATAAAATGATCAAAATCAATTTAGTTCGTATTATGAGACAAATAATTACGATTTTCCAGAAGACGATTTAAATTATTATTATAATGCTGAAAATAATAACCTTAACCAAATCATATGTGAAAACGATCAGATTACTTGCATCGAGGGATCGTCAACTGTAGTAGATTCCGGGAACGAACTTGATAACGGAAACGTAAATTTTCGCACGGACTCAATGCAAGATTCAGCAACTTAATATCGCTTAATTTAAATAAAGCCAATTTACCATATGTATATATTCCCTAATTAAAAGCAAATTTTCTCCTAGACACTGGTAGCTCTCGTAGTATTATCAGTCCAGAATTAGCATATAAATATTTTAAAAATAACATTTTTAATGAAGACTTTAACATTCAAACCGCCCATAATATTTCATATCACAATGAAGAAGTTTTGTTACCAATTTTTAAAATGTTTAATGTAAATGAAACACATAAATTTTACCTTTTTAAATTCAGTGAAAATTACGACGGATTAATCGGTACAGACTTTTTAAAGCAAATAAAAGCCTCAATTAATATTGATAGAAAAATATTAAGTACGCCAAACGCCATAATAAAAATTATATATGATCCTGAAGAATATACCGAATTTAAAAATGATTTAAAATTAAATAACCATATTATAATTGTTCCACCTAGAACGGAAAAGGTTTGTAAAATCCCAGTAAACATAAAAGACGAGATAGGTCTAATCGATCATTTAATTTTTGCTAAGAACGTAGAGTCACCTCGCGCTGTAGTAAACGTAAAAAACTTTTGCGCTTTTACCACCGTTACTAATCCTGACGAACGTGAAGTAGAAATAAAACTACATACACCCTATGATATCGAACCTTTAAACATCTCTGAAGTAAACTTTATAGAAAAAATGGAAACCGAAGAAGTTATTAATACAAATCTAGATAATATTCTAAAGTCAAATTTAAAAAACATTCGACTAGATCACTGTAATACTGAAGAGAAAAACGCAATTAGAAAACTTTGTCTTGAATATCGCGATATATTCTATTCTGATAAAATTCCATTAACTTTTGCTAATGAAGTTAGACATAAAATCAAACTCACAGACGAAACTCCAATTTTTACGAAAACATACAGGTATCCAGAAATTCATAGAAAAGAAGTAAAAACTCAAATTCAAAAAATGCTTGATCAAGGAATTATCCAAAATTCTTGTTCACCTTGGTCATCACCCATTTGGGTAGTGCCGAAAAAAATCGATGCCTCAGGCAAGCGTAAATGGAGATTAGTCTGCGATTATAGGAAACTTAACGAGAAAACAATTAATGATAAATATCCATTACCAAATATTAATGATATGTTAGACAAACTAGGTAAAAGTCAATATTTTAGTACACTAGATCTTACAAACGGGTTTCATCAAATAGAAATGCATCCCGATGATGTACAAAAAACTGCCTTTTCGACCGAAAACGGTCATTATGAATATAAAAGAATGCCATTTGGGCTTAAAAACGCGCCTTCTACATTCCAACGCGTTATGGATAATGTATTGCGTGGCTTACAAAATGAAATATGCGCAGTATACCTTGACGATATTGTTATCTTTTCAACATCTCTACAAGAACATTTAACACACTTAAAAACTATATTCGAACGTCTTAGAAAAGCTAATTTAAAAATGCAGTTGGACAAGTGTGAATTCTTACGAAAGGAAGTCGCATACTTGGGTCACGTTATAACCCCTGAAGGAGTTAAACCCAATCCGGATAAACTTTATGCAATAAAACACTTTCCAATCCCAAAAACACAAAAAAAGATTAAAAGCTTTCTCGGATTAATCGGTTATTACGGCAAATTTATAAAAGACTTCGCGAAAATTACCAAACCCTTGACCTTATCTTTAAAAAAGAACGCAAGCATAAAAATTGATGACAATTACATTCTAGCTTTTAATACGTGTAAAGATTTATTAATGAACTCTCCTATTTTAAAATACCCAGATTTCTCTGAAAAGTTCATATTAACCACGGACGCGTCTAATATCGCCCTTGGCGCTGTACTATCACAAGGACCTATAGGATCAGACAGACCAATAGCATTCGCCTCTCGAACTTTAAATGAATCGGAGCAAAATTACAGTACAATAGAAAAGGAATTATTGGCAATTGTTTGGGCTTGTAAGTATTTTAGGCCGTATCTTTTCGGAAGAAAATTTACAATTTTCACCGACCACCGCCCACTAGTCTGGCTTTTTAACTTACGAGCACTAAATTCTAAGCTTATTAGATGGCGACTTAAGTTAGAAGAATTTGACTATGATATAATTTATGAAGCCGGGAAAACTAATACTAATGCCGATGCCTTATCACGCGTACAAATTAACATACTAGAAAATGAATCCCTTATCGTTAACCCTGGAGACATTGACAACGTTGCTCTAGAAACCTTAAGACATATGGCAGAAACTGTATTAGATACTAACGAATATTCAAATACTAATAACATACCCTCTACTAGCCAAAATTCTGAAAAACTTAAAATAATATCCGATATTACACTAAAAGAAAGAGATCAATCATATTGTGACACGCAACACTCGACTTTTAACGAAACTACAAATAATGGAATAAAAATCTTAGACGAAATGATTAATAACAAAGTTAACCAAATTTTAGTCTTTCCATGGCCTCACCAAAAATCAAAAGTAGAACAAGAAAACTATCAACATCACAAAATAATTACTTTAAAAATTCCAGAAAATAATGAAAATTTAGTTTTTGAATTTTTACGTGAATATGCAACCTCAGGAAAAACATATTGTATGTATTTTCACACTGAAAGACTATATATTACCTTTAATAAAGTATATCTTGAAAGATTCTCAGAACGTGGTCCCAAACTTCTCAAATGTACAAAGCTAAATAATACAATCAAAGACCACGAAGAACAAATTATGCTTATAAAAAATCATCATGAGGGAAAATCAAACCATAGGGGTATAACAGAAACAATCGAATATCTAAAAAGAAACTATTACTGGATAGGACTCAAAGAAACTGTCTCAAATTACATAAATTCTTGTGAAACTTGTAATCGTACGAAATACGCTAGACAATAACCGTATACACCCCTAATACTAACCGAAACGGCATCTAAGCCTTTTGCAATTGTACATATAGACACTTTCACATTTGATAACCATAACTATCTAACCTTAGTTGATGCATTTACAAAATTTGCGGAAGTCTATCGTATAGAGGGAAAAACAGCAATTCACATAAGCAAAGCCTTAATAAAATATTTCACAAGCTTTGGCATCCCTGATAGATTTATTTTAGATAATGGTTCTGAATTCAATAATGAAACAGTAAAGGAAATTTTAGCCTTACACAAAATTAAAATTCACTTTACAACCCCATATCACCACGAGTCGAATGGTATTGTCGAAAGATTCCATTCGAGCATTATCGAACATTTACGCATATTATTAGCAACACACCCAAATGACTAAGACAATATAATGGAATACGCCGTAATCGCTTATAATAACATCATTCATTCCACAACCAAATTTACGCCCTTTGAACTTACGTTTGGGTATACGAACTTAAGAGACCCACATGAATTATTCATCCCCGAAATGTTCTACTCAGACTATGCCGAAAAGCATAAGGAAAAGCTTAAGCATGTCTATGAAAAAGTAAACAATATTATAGAAACTCATAAAGAAAAAGTGTTATCCCGCAACAATAACAAAGGGAGACACCAACGAAGAATTTAAATTAGGTCAAACTGTTTTTAAACAAAACCCCAAAAATAGAAATAAAAAATGTAATAGGTTTCTAGGACCTTTCAAAATAACCCAAATTCTTGAAAATAATAAAGTAGAAATCACTAACAAAAATAAATCAAAGAAAGAAACTATTCATATAAAAGAATTAAGGAAACCTAAACTTGTTGCAGGTACCTCATATGCGGATACACCACAGCAATGACCTACCATAAGTTCCACGACCTTAACCACAATAATCCGGGACTACTAACACTCAAATTAGGTAACGCACAAAATAAAATAGATCATTGGTCATTTATACAAATATTCGATTTATCAAATATAATTGACGAATTCCTTTCCCTTAATGGATACTTTATGACATTACAAAAATCATTTTCCAGTAACACTACCAAAACTGGCTATAAATCAGAATTTGCAAACTTTTGTCATTTAATATCATCTTTAGAAAATAAAATAAGACAACAAATATACCAATTAAACCCGGTACTAAAAACGAAACTTTCTAGAAGAGGACTAATTGACGGTCAAGGATCTATAATAAAATCCATAACCGGTAATCTGGATCAAAACGACGCGACGCCTTAAAATATGAAAACGCGATAGAACGACTTTCTAACAATCAAATGAAAATAAAAACATTAGTCAAAGACCAAATAACATTACTAGATAAATCAATCAATACTTTTAACAAATCAATGCAAATATTCACGAATAACTAAATTAAGCTCCAAAGCAGAATATTATTAATCGAGCAAACTCTTAGAACAATAGAAATCAGAGATTTAAAATACAATCAATATTTCAATATTCAGATTGCAATTTTACAAATAACTTCAGCTTATCAGGAAATTTATGACATCTCAGAAAAAATAGAAGTTGCAATAACTTTCTCTAAACTGAATACGTTCCATAACTCAATGATAGAACCAAAGGAATTAGTAGAAGAAGTAGAATTAATAAGTAAACATCTATCTAACAAAAAACTCCCATTCGAGCCAAAACTAGAAAATATTTTATTATTTGAAAAAACAATAAATATTAAAAGCTACTCAAAAGAAAATAGAATAGTATTTCTATTGGAAATTCCGATAGTAGAGAATGTAAGTTATGATTACTATCACTCACACACTATCATCATATGCTCTCCCTGTTATTCAAAATAATTCATTTTTCCTTATCTCACCCCAATCAAAATACCTTACCCTAAACGAACAAAACTACATGCTATTCGACGAAGGATGCCTCCAAGTCAGTCCAGAAGAATACATTTGTCAAGAAACAAGTCCAGTCCAATTAAACAAGGAAGACGCACCCTGCGAAGTACAATTATTAAGCTTCTCCAAGGACTCTTCTAATTGTGAACTTTTACCTGTTCATATCACCGATATGAAAATTCAAAAAGTAGAAAGTAATAAGTGGATTGTTTTCTCTCCTAATGTTGTTATTGCAAAACAAAAATGTGAAACTGTGAAGTTCAAATCGGTAGTGTACAAATAAAAACTTACCAAAATTCCCAAAAAATGTACAAAATCGTAGAACTACCAAAACTACAATTTAAAACTTCAAATTATCACCTTGGAGAAAGTGTAACAAATTTTAAACCATTAAAAATCAAGAATGTAAACCTAGACGAATTGAAACATCTTAAAAGCGCTCTAGATTCCCAAAATCAAGAATTAGACACTGTATCTACAAAGGATACCTATGGACCTTATGTTTCATTTAGCTTTTGGTCAATAATAATATATTTATTGATTACAGTTATAATCGTCATTTTTATTGTCATACGACTCAGAAGAGGTCTCAGAAGAAATCGACCACCAACTACCCGCGACGTAGCTGTCCAAGAGGTCCAGACGAACGTCGGTTTCCCGAACTAACCACTACCCCGTAGGCTCCCTCTAAAGGTGGAGGAGTTATGAGAACGCTAGAACACGGATATTCCCATGAGAACCGCAGCTTCAGCACATTTATACTTCTCACAGAAATGTTATAAATATATGTCAAATGCATTATTAAACATTCTTATTATAACTACCATATTGTAATAACGATCTCCGTCGAATAAAAAAAATGTTTTTTAAAAAGTTGTACATTCTAACATTCAAGTTAACTAGCCTTTAATATTCTAACGTATTATCGGCAATATGGTCTCGTAAAAGTATTTTTTATTACGCATGCATCATAATCAACGATTATCGCACGCTGCAGCGTGCATAAAATGATGTTTATGACGCGCCTACTTTTTTAAAGGTTGCTATAGAAACATTTGATCATGTCAAATGTGACAGATTAATATATTCGTCAATATATCCCTTAAATTTAATATTTAAAACATTTTTGAGATTATGATGCATTCGTAATAAAAAATAGCGTATGATATACGTGTATAAGAGGCCTTTAAAGCCCTTGCGACTTACAAAACACTCCGCTGCGCGTCGTGTTTTGAAATATGTCGCGCGTGCTTTAAAGGCCCTCTTATACACTTATATCATAATATACTATTATGTAAAGTGAGGATCCCTTTTCAAAAGGTATGTTATATCGGGTCTGGTAAACGTTACGACCCTCGGAATTTCGCAAATTTTTTTTTTTTCAATAGAAAGGGGGAGTCCTATAGAGTAGTTTAAGAGAAAAAAAATTGCGGATCCCCCATATTTGAGCCGAAAAAAAGCCCCCGAAGTTCGAGTTTTGAGGTTAAAATTGTCAAAAAGCAAGCCATTTCCGCAACATTGCAGTGCTAAAACTCTACTAATATTAAACAGTACTTGCAGTGTTGCCAAGTTGTGTCCATTCTCTTGAGTTTGAAGCTTATCCAAGTAGATAATTATTAATATTTTTAAAAACGGTTTTATTAAGAAACCAACAAATTAACAAAGCTAACCCAAGCTGACCGAAATTGTGTGTGTGTATGTGTGTGTGTGCGTAGTGACTTAAACGAGACGAAACTAACCCAAACTAACCAAAGCTAACCCAAACTAACCTAAACTAACCCAAACTAACTCAAAAAATTAAAATGCACTTTCTTCACGCAAGTGCGTAGTGGCTTAAATGTGATGAAACTAACCAAAGCTAACCCAAACTAACCTAAGCTAACAGAAATTGTTTCGCATAAGCTTGCGTGAAGAAAGGCTACGCAAGTTCGTAGTGGTTTAAACGAGACGAAACTAACCCAAACTAACCAAAGCTAACCCAAATTAACCAAAGCTAACCTAAACTAACCAAAGCTAACCCAAACTAATCCAAGCTAACCAAATTGTTTCGCTTAGGCTTCGCGCTAGCCTTTCTTCACGCAAGTACGTAATGGCTTAGAGCCATGACACACACAGCGGTTTTTGTCGAATCGGCTTCCGAGTCGGACGCCGACTCGGCGCTTATAGTATACTTTGTAAATGGGGAAAAACACACACGGCGGCGATTGATGAGTAGCTGCTTGTTAGCCGCCTCGGCACGTAATCTGATACATGCGCGGCGCCGCGGCAAAAACCGCTGTGTGTGTCATGGTCGCCGACTCGGCAGCCGATTCGTCAAAAACCGCTGTGTGTGTCATGGCTCTTAAACGAGACGAAACTAACCAAAGCTAACCCAAACTAACCAAAGCTAGCCTAAACTAACCAAAGCTAACCCAAGCTAACCGAAATTGTTTCGCATAGGCTTTTCGCAAGTGCGTAGTGGCTTAAACGAGACGAAACTAACCCAAACTGACTCAAAAAATGAAAATGACTTATTTCCGCAAGAAGTTTTTTGCGGTATTATGTTTAGAAAAATATTTAGAATGTAAAACAGAAACATGTTTTCATGTAACTGATTTCAGTTATTCTAGAATCGAAAAAATTAAAATGATGCATTTCCGCAGAATTTTGTTTATGAATTTGCATTTGGGGTGGTTACTGTATACTAAATAAACAAATATTTCTTACATAACTGATTAAAAAATAATGGAAAAATTATCCAAATACAGGTTTTCGTTAAATTATCATATAAAGAAAAATCTAATTTTCTGGAAAACAAAACATTTTTGCGAAGAAAAGAACCTTTATTTTTGTGCTAGTATTCTTGTGTAGAATCGTCCTATAGAACGATAGTTTTTGTAACCGATTTCCGCTAAAAGAAGAAACTTGAGCCCAAGACGGGTCAAGCAACTAGAATAAGTTTGGCATCAGCGTATTCCAGGGGCTAAAATTTGCCGCTTTACTCGTCTTCGATTGATTGTTAAATATTGTTAGTATGACATAAATTTTTAAAACTATTTTGATATATTAGCAAATTTAATTTATTTTTGTGTTCTAAGCTGTTCTATTTAAGGTAAGCTTTCAAACAAAGTCAACAAAGCAAAGAAAAGTGCAGTAAAATAGTAGAGGAAGTTCGCTGTTCTACGGCATTAACCTCAAAACTCGAACTTTGGGGGCTTTTTTTCGGCTCAAATATGGGGGATCCGCAAATTTTTTTCTCTTAAAATACTCTATAGGACACCCGCTTTCTAGTGAAAAAAATAAAATTGCGAAATTCCGAGGGTCGTGAAGTTTACTAGAACCTGTTATATCTTTGTGTTTATATATTAGATAGTTAAAATTATTTATAATTAGACTATGGTCCTTCCTCCGCCCGGTCTTTCACTGGCCTAGAAAATTTCTCAAGGTTAATTCCTGTCAATTTGAGACTACTTTTGTTGTACTGATGTGGATCCACATGGCGTGACGTGCAGCTTAGCATGGCATAGTAAAGGACTAATTGGGGTCAGTTAAGTAGCAATATGAGTGAGGGAATGTCGATCAAGTGAATTCCACTTCCTTCCGTATGACCTTCGTTTGAAATTGACATACAAGTAGTTTGTATAATTTCTTGCGTTATCTTTATCAAAACTACCGTTATATGTCTTTTTATCTTTTACCGATTCTTACCGCTATTTGATTAATTAATCTCGATTATTTTCATTACCGTATACGATATTATCTTGGTTAGCAAATTTCTTACTAATATCATTGTAATTATCTGATTATTTTTTGTATTACATACACTTAGTTAAATGTTCCGCACCTACTGTAATTTACTGTAAGCCTTATGTCATGTTACGAGAAAAATGCAATTCTACTAATTTATTACAAGAAAATTTGTATTGCTTGTTACAAGAAAATGCAATTATTAATTCCTTACAAGAAAAGCCAATTTGTTACAATAAACTATAAATACACTTTTCTTTAATTATTACTTTAATTTACGAAAAATATAAGCTGAAAGGTTCTCAGGGTGTATAGATCCGGAGCATGATAATTAATATTTATTTTCGAGTGAAGTAGTGATTATAAAGCGCAAAATAAAAGATTAGAAATTTCAAATAAACAATTTTTATTCCATTTCCTTCTAGCAAAAATAACTGTTAATTCTGTTGAACCTTCCTGGTGATAACTGCCCTTTAATCACCTTATGCTTCCTCCGAGCTTCCTGGAGAGGGTTACTAGAAATTGCTGTAATGCCTAGGATCTGTCCTGTGACGTCAGTGGAAGCTGTCCTGGTGAGGCCGAGTGCGGGTGGACTCAGTAGCATAAAAAAAACAGTACAAAGCAGTTAAAGAGGTCACCAAGTATATTCTTATCAACTCTGTTTCAATTTGGCGGAGAGCGTTGTCTGTCTACGCTTAGCTAACTATTCGGAGAGAAAGTTACAGACGAATTTGACAATTATCTTTCTTTTTCTTTAGAACAAAATTAAAATCATTTTGAGAAACTAAAAAGAAAGAGAGTTTTAGCACTATAATAGTGTTTTAAATTTGGCTTGGGCTCCCATTTTATCACTTGCGTTTATTTTCAAATTTTTCCTGGCAAATTTTGACTAAGCCAGTTTTAAAATAGTTTCTTAAAATTTTACTAGCATTTCGTAAATTGCATTATTGTTGGCATGCACACACATCTGGGGTGCCGCACATAGCACACGCTAAAGCTGCTGTATTCCATTCAGAAGAGAGCTGTGCGTCTCATCGGCATCCCGGAGTTGACACAGAATCTAGATAATCTGGAACACCGCAGACATGCAGCCGAGATGTCCCTGTTTTACAGAGACTTTCACGGCAGATGTTCCCAGTATTTGGCCTGCCTCATCCCGCCCCTGGCAACGCCTGTCAAACAGTCATGACAGACGACAAGAGCACACCAGTTCGTCGTACAACTGGGAACCCCTAGATCATCGCTTTACAATAATCCTTTGTCTGGCGCACTGCATCGCTCTGGAACTCACCCCCAGGACATCTGTTTCCCCCCTAATTAAAACCTACAACTAATCAAAAACCGTATCAATCAACATCTTCGCACACACACCGCTAGTCGAGAGCCATAGGATCTTCCTTTAGTGTGTGTGCCACTGCCATAAAAAAATCGCCGGATAGAATTTTTGAAGCTTTCTATAGAAGTGGTACAAGTGGAGAAGTGCCGTTTAAGGCTTTAAAGTGAATAAGAGAAGAGCTTCAGAGGTAAGTGAGGGTGGTCTGCAAAATACATCGATTGGTGGAATAAATATTTTTCGTCTTTTTCATATCTTCTTTAGGGTAGAAAATAGAGCCATCGTAAGTTTTCAAATTGTGACCTAGTGTATGGATAGGTTATTGAATGGATAAGCTGTGTATATATAATACTGAGGCATTTTGATCCAGTATTAAGCCATTAAACAAATATTTTGTTTCTATTAACAATTTTTTATAATCTTTAGAAGGTAAGTTATTACCTAACATTAAATATATAATTAATTAAATTTCAAAACTAACTTTTCAGATACTGCAGAAGACGCCAGTTTATCTCAAGGAACTAATTCGTCTGTCTCGGTTTAGAATTCCTACGCTTTACCGTATTTCTACTGGCAAAGCGTTTGGATTCTGAATCTGGACCATCGAAATATATGGATGCAAACAGAATTCAAGAAAGAAGATAATCTATTATTTTCATAAAAGCGAGGAATGACGATTATCTGATAAAAACATTGACCTTAAAAACTTTTTGCTTCTGCACTAGAGTTGAAAAGAATATTCACATCTATCTTATGTCCAGGATTACTGACATTTAAGTGAGTGTTTAGGTATAAAAACTATATACAGTGCTTTCCTTTAATGTCCCCCCCCCCTTTTAATTTTTGAACGGATCAATTTAAAAAAATTAAAAGTTGAGGTAATGGTATTGATGAATGAATACTATATTTTAGAGTTCAATTGACAGATGGAAATTTCAAGATGGCTGCTGGGCGCCATCTTGGGAAAAAAAATTAAATAGAAAGGGGGGTCTTTTGGCACATCATTTTGAAGTCCCTGACGAGTACTTTATAACCCTAGAATATAAAGTCAATAACTTTACCTACTACAAAATGGCAGTACATTTAATAATTATCTGAATACACTAACATTTAACTTGATAATTTGAGTTCAATTGAGAAGATGCTGGAAATGGTTGCCTTGAACTTCTTGACATAAGAACAGCCTGTCCGAAATTTCACGCCGAACATTTTCAAACATCGTAACATCGATATTTCTACAAATATTTGTTATTCTCTGCCGTATATCCAATATTGAAGCAGTTTCAATTTCGTACAGCTTTTGCTTCAAATAGCCCCATAGAAAAAAGTCCAGAGGTGTCAAATCTGGCGAGCGAGCTGGCCATTCCACAGGACCTCGACGGCCAATCCAACGACCGGGGAAATTGTTATCTAAATAGTTCCTAACTTGCCTGGAATAGTGTGGTGGAGCTCCATCTTGCTGGAATACAATATCCATATCGAATTCATTAGGATTCGCTTCTATGATTTCGGTGATTAGGGGGTCAATACTATTTTCCAGCATATCCAAATACAGTTCCCCTGTTAAATTTTGTTCGATGAATAGAGGTCCTACAATATGGTTTCCCAATATCCCTGCCCAAACGTTAATTTTTTCTGGATATTGAGTATGAGTTTGCCGGAAGACGTGAGGATTAGTGTCACTCCAATAACGGCAATTTTGTCTATGAACATTACCATTGAGAAAAAAAGTACATTCATCACTAAAACAAATATTTTGGAGATAGGTAGGATGCCGTGCAATGGTTTCCGTCATAGTTTCGCAGAATTCTGTTCTTCGATCAGGGTCATCTTCAGTTAACTGGTGTACGATTTGGATTTTGTATGGATGATATTTATTCCTTTTCAAAAGTCTCCATACAGTAGAAGGACAAACCTCACAGACATCCGCGACGGAGGAAGTAGACTGTTCGGGATTTACTATCATCTCACCAATTATTTGGACTTGGATTTTTTATCATTTTTGGATATGTCGTGGCCTAAGATATTAGATTCAAAAAGAAATTTGTAATGCGGGTCTACTTCAGTGGCGTACATTAAAGTTTAAAATTATTTTTTTTATTTTAAAAGTTTTAAATAGGTTCAAAATGTCTGTACGCCAATGAAGTAGACCCGCTTTGCGAAGTTTCCTTTGATTCCAATATATTAGGCCATAACATATCCAAAAATGATAAAAAATCCTTTGCGAATAAAAAGTCATTAAGCATTAAAAAAGCATCCAATTTAATTTGGCCCACGAGACATGGCTTTACCAAAATCAAAATATAAATTTTAATTTTGTTTGTAGTAACCTGGTTTTTTAATGGTCAATATTCCGAACCGTGTCAAATCTTTTTTGCCAATTTTTACATCTTTATTTCATTTGGCCGATTTTTGCAACGACCTGAAATACATTGGTTTGGAAAAATACCCCCTTTTCTGTACGCCACTGAAGTAGAGCCAATTTGTAAAGTTCTTTTTTATTCCAATACCTTAGGCCATAACATATCCAAAAATGATAAAAAAGCCTTCAAAAATAAAAAAGGTATCAAGCATTAAAGAAGGTTCCAATTTAATTTTGCCCACAGTGTAT
>JAEQML010070854.1:0-16500 GCA_016904865.1 Pissodes strobi | reverse complement strand
ATTTTCTTTCAAGATTCTCTAATCTAGAACATATTTATATCGCAAAAATTTCGAAGATGCAAATATGTGTTCGGAGCATCTATCAATATAGTATTTCTAATGCAACAAATATAATTTATAGCGAGCATCCAGTGCGGAAAATATGAGAGCAAATGCAAGAGTTTTGCAATAAAAGCAAACTGTTATGTAAATATGCGGGTAGATTTAAAGGCCACTATATAAACTTAATATAGTTTACGTCTATGGTTCGATTTGGGGAATTCTGGATAAGGGCAGAGTTACATGTACCACATGCATGTTAGGCATTAAGTGCTAACTAGTAAAACGCCATGTTCTAAAGCTGCGTTTAAGTTATGCCAGGGTACAACGCTGTATAACCAGTTTCGGTTGGGTCATTGTTTAAATAACTTACACTTGATTGCTAACATGTCGATTTTGAAATTAGGTAAAGTTCACCATTTATTTTGTCAGGCTCGTTACAACAGACAGAACATTTTTGTAAGAACAATCAGATCAAACTTATTCAAGACATAGTTAAATAGATTAAATAAATATGAGGTAATATATATGATTGGCCAATAGAAATGTGTCTTCAAGTATCGCAGTTAGTGGTGTTTTAGAGAAGATCAGTGAAAAATACTGGAAAAATTATAGTAAACCTAGTGCAAACAGCAAGGTGTTTTCCAATACGTTTGACATGCTAATATTGTCGGATTTCTAATACCTGTATCCGACAAAAAATTAAGTTGCAATCGAAAAACACCTAAAGAAATTAATACCTCAGCTTGAAAGTAGAATAAATGATCAAGTAGCATAACCAGATATGTAACCAGCATTATTAGCTAACCGCTTATGCAGCTGTACATATGCCTCACTTACTCAGCCGGAGGCAATTTTCTTTAAAGGCATGTTATAAATTGAAATTGATCCTACCAGACTTGACGATGTAAAACACATCGTCAAGTCTGGTCTTCGGTAATTGGAGGACCTAGGCAAATGTACCGGTCGCGATAACCAGGCTAAACTCTCTGTCTGGTCCAAGCTGGAGAAGACGACTGGGCTCCTACTCAGAAAAGGAAGTCCCCAAGCAAATGGGCATTGGTCCCTCGAAAAGGCCCTGGTGGAATATAGTATGTTTTATAGCCCTATTACTTAGAAGCACATGAGTCGAACCTACCTTGTAACAGTCCGATTTGGCCAGTGTAAAAGATTTTAAAGTTCATTTTATATACTGCATTTAGCAACGAAAGATGCTATATTTTGCGGAAAGAATTATTGAGTATTGACCTCTTGGGTTAATTCATTATAAATTTTGTATTGATTCGATTTGTTGTCAATAAGCTTAAGGTTGCCGCATTTATTAATATAAATTAATTTTATTCTACATATAGGTTAATGATATATCTGTACAAGCTGTTATAATACTGTTGTGGCCTTCAGTAGTTATTTTGATCATACATTTCTCTTATGTTGCCCTCATGCACCTCGTGACTATATTTATTGTAGTTAATAAGCGAACAACAGATCGCTTAGGTATGATCAAATTACTATAGTAGAATACTATGTTATTAGTATAACTTTGCTTTATTTATCTTTGCTCGGTGATAAACTCAACCACATGATAACAAACACCACGCTACTTCTTACAAAGGATATGTTCCGAGCGGGTGGCAGTTTTGTTTTTGTCAATAATTAGACGTTTTTTGTCATATAGACAGACTCTATTATTTTTAGAAATTATAACTTTTTTACATTAATAGAGTTCAATTTAGTGTGAAAGAAGTGTATTATTCAAGGAAAATTTTTATACAATCCATTGAAGCCAACAATGTTACATAAATTATGTTTGCTGGCCGTTCTGTATTTTTAAGAATTGGGTTAATAAAGCCTACTGTAAAGCCTCATTTAATCAGTTAAATTCATATTTTATTTTCTGTTTGAATATTTCATAACTTTTTAGGACCTCTGGTTTATCTCTCCACGCGGCAGACTGCAATTTTTGTAATATTCGGTTGGTAGGTCCGGATAGTAGGAATGGGCTATCCTCCCGTAATTGTTGCTTTCTATTTAAATTTTTAAAGGTTTAACATCTCGTGTAGGAGTATTCCTAGCATTTCTTGAAAAATGTATTTTCAGCTCATTAATTGTGGCTTCCGCCGCCGTTTTTCAACCATAATAAATGAGAAGAACTAAGTCGTTTATTATCTTAGAATTATTCCTCGTATCTAATCGTTGGAATACGATACGGCAGTTCTCGGCACCACAATTTTTTTTCTTTCTGATTCGACATTCTTTTTTTCTAATCTCATGGAAGTGGACAGGCAAGTTAACTAAAACGGATGCAGAATTCTTCTAGAAATACCCTTCGGTGTGAGAGGAAGCTTTTTGCTTTAATGCAGCCGTAGTGGACTCAACTTTCTGTATTGTGTTAATACTACCCTTTTATGAGTGAGTCCCTAACCAGCGCTCGACACTACCAAGTTATTGGGATAATCGTATTGCACTAGGTAAGCTTTTTCGGGAATTAATTTTTTTCTATTGCTTGTGAAACACATGGACGTTATGATGCCAAGGGCTATTTTCCATTATTTCTAGAGGCTTTCCGAGCTCATCTTGCAACATCGAGACCGTTGATTCTTCAGCCACCCTCAGACTCAAGAAATGTAATTATTGCTAAAGTTTTTTTGTCTAATTTATTGATTTAATTGCCATATCTGTATTAACCTTTTTTACATTGTCACCATTTGCATTGCATTCCATAAGATATTTTGCCTATTTCCTTTCATCATATCTGAATTTTTATTTTAATGTGACTTTAGGTTTGATCATATGGGGAAGTTTATATTATTTAGTGGTGATTCATACCTATTTTTTTATATTCAAGATTCAAGTTGTTTGTACCTTCTGTATTTCTTTTATTTGCTGATGATCATTGAAAATCCATTGATAATTTTTTGGGGATTTGTTTTATAAAGAAAAAATATGTATGCAAGGGGGCTATAGTTTTTTTTCATTGAAATTTCATGGGCTGCGTTTTATTGGTATTGGATTATTACAGGGTTTCTATCACCGGGCTATACTACTGCCAGTTTTTCTCCGGGCTATACCACTGATAGTTTTATCTCCGGGCTATCGAGGCCTCTGCCAGTTATGCCACCGAGGTTAAGCCAGTACCTGTTTCTTGCTACAGGTGCCCGGCGCCTTCACCCGAGGTACTCCTTTTTGCCTGTACAGTGAAACTGGGCAGTCTTACCAACCGCCGATCTTCGACCGGATCTAACGGGGTATCGTACAAAAGCTTAGTATAGGTTACGTTTTTGTTTAATTCTTATGAATTTAGCACTGTAGATTGTGCCCTAAAAGAGCCTTTATAGTTTCGTTAAATTATTTATTTTTCTTGCCAATCAATAATTGTTTCTAATATTTAAATATAAATTTAGTCTTGCCGGCCAAGCTTTAAGATAGCTTAAATTTATTTAATAATTTATTTTTCTGGTCAATTAATAATAGTTCTATTTAATATTTAAATATAATTCTAGTCTTGTCGGCCAAGCTTTAAGATAGATTAATTTTATTTCTTCATTTATTTTTCTGATCGATTGATATAATCGCTCTTAATCTTTAAATATAAATCAAGCAGTGACTGCCAAGATAGCTTTCAATAATTTTATTCCTCATGTATTCATTTGTTTATCTGGTCGATTGATATAATTATTGTGGCCTTTTATCAATTGATATTATTATCGCTACATTTATAATTGGTGCAGCTACTAGCGCACGCATACGTATATGTAATAAGCTTAGGTAAACCAAAGTGATCACTTCGGATTGTAGTATTTAGAGCATTTAGGTGTAAGGCATACAGTACCGAGTTAACCACAAAATTGGTCTCAGTATAATCAACATATTATACCATTATTATTAATTACTTAATAGCCTTTGACATTCCTTCGTCTGCTAGATTCAACAATTTTCATAAACTTTTTTCTAAAATATTCTCCTAAATAAAATTCTTGTAGCTTTTAAATTGCAAAACTTTCACTGTAAGACTGTTGCTGTTGAGAAAAAAAACTAGAAGCTAATAAATTGATCCGCGAATTTAGATTTTTTCCTTGTTAAGTTAAGGTTGAGTTTCTTTGTTTGATAAGCGTGCCTTTAAACCCCGTACAACACCAGCAGAGCTTTTGCAGTTTAGTTGGTAAGAACTGGTGGCGCTCTACAACTCCACTCTCTGAGCCGGGTATTGCAAACACGACTCTCCGGTGTTAGGTTTGTTTTTAATTAAAATCTCTACTTGCTTACCTTCTAACTTTAATAAAAAAACGCGTTGCAACCTTTTGAAATAAAAGGGCTATCACGCCACTTTTCACACGATATTGCACAATAGCATAGCTGGTACTCTAACAAAAGATATGCCCTACTAGGCTTTGTAATTTTAGCAAAAAAATGCTATCTGGCCATCACCAACCAGCAGTTAAACATAATTGCCATAAGGCACCTTGTCGGAGGTAAGTCCAAACGAGAAGAGAGCGCCAATTTTCACTTCCTTCGATATATCCTATTTTCATGCGCATCTTCGGAATGCGCCAAACGGGTCGGAGTACTGAAATGCACTCGTAGTAATAAGGTTGCGACAATCGATACTCCAATTTAACTGATGCACAGAGAAAATCGCAATATAATATTCAGATACAATTATTACAACGTTACTATTATTTTTCATCCCAGTAAAAAGAGACATATACAACGTAGTAATCTATATGTAACAAAATATCGAAGATAAAACGTAAAAATACCCGTAATGTAATCAGAAACAGGCATAATGTAAACCACAAGACAATTAAACCGATGATTGGCACTGGACAACTTGTAACGTTTTTCCTTTGGCTCGAATTTTTAGGCGCGGTACCTTCACTCTAGAATTAGAGGAAACTAAGAGTGTAGAGAGTTAAGCTAAAAATCAACGACTTAAGAAAATTTACCATGCCATAGGCCAGAACAGGTTGTCTGCGAAACGTACAAATTAGACCCTAAGCTCAATATGTCGGAGAATAAGGGTCGGTTAAGTATATATGCGACTTAAAGCAGACATTTTCAAAGCTGGAAAGTGGAGCTCGTTTTGGCTTAAGCTTCGCACAGCGAAAGAAAATTAAGCAATTTAAATTAATATTCAATAATACAATAGATACCCATGAAATAGAAAATTGTGCGTCAAAAGTTTGTTAAAAATCTTGAATAGCCAAACAATTGCAGTGCCATAGGTTTTGTCTTTCTCAGAAAATTATAAATAATCTCATGCTTTTTTTACAAAAATAATGCACCGCAAGCATCTGTATTTTTTTAAATATATTTTAGAAACGCCGCTCTATAGTATAAAAAAAATATTATTAAAGATAAAATATGTTATGAAACCTTCATCTGAAAACGCAAAATAGGCAAACTTTTAACCAGCAGCTTATAAATAAAAGAACAGACTTAAAAACTTCATATAACTTAAATAGTGAAAAATAATGATTATTCAGACATTTAGTTAGAAAAAAAAAGAGTATGCAGATGAAACATATCAGATTCTGCGGAACATAACTGCTTGTTTTAACTAGTTTAAAAAGATAAATTTTCTAAAACTTGTCTCCCGCAATAGAAAAAAGCATTTTTATGTAAAGCCAGATGGATTACACTCTGCTTTATTATGACATTGTTCTGCTAGATATTTTTTGCTATCAGTTTCGTGCATCGGACAGTGCTCTAACTTCTTCGACTTTGTTGTTGTCGGAATAATTTTAAACGAATTTTAAATCATTTTTCAAAGTTTCTTCTATTTGATTAAGTTTTAAAGTTTACTAGTTAAATTCGCTTCTAAGTAACGAGAAAACTATTTAATGTAAAGATTTCGATCAGGCTTTTCAGCCAAATTAAATACTGAGATATATTTAATGATGATGCAATAGAAGAAATTAATCCCTATTTATTTATCTGTTTAATTTCAACTTTAAAATTGCTGTTTTTGCGAAGAAAAAAAAATGTTATGCTATTTAAGTCCGTACATTTATATCTGAGTTAGGAATAATGAAGTTTGTAAGGTACACGTAAATGAATAAAAAACATTTTTTGATATTGTGGAAATAAAATTTCATAATTCCCACGCAATTTCAAAAAGCAAACCCCATGTATTAATTCTCGCTAGTATTTCTTATATATTTCGGATGAGTTTTTGTATGCTATTTTAAAACCCTCAGTTGCATGAATTATTTCATAAATTTTTTTTTAAGACCAAAATTTTTATTCAGGCACTGTTTACATTTAAAGATGTAAATAAATAAAACTACAATATTTCAAATTAAAAAATATTTGTTTAAATAAACGCACACAGAAAATGTGGGTGCTATGGACATGAACCAGAAGTGAAACTTCATTCGTACAAAAAAGAAACAAACCCGATCCGTTCAAACGATTGATTCTTGCCAGAGAAAGATAGGCGAGTTTAGTGCCAATGACGTGGAAGAGACAAAGACAGATGATTATCCAAACATAACATTCCAAATAGGTACAAAGAATAAAAATTATAAATTATAATTTAATACACATGGTGACATCTGCATTAAACCCGAGGGACCCGACGAAAATGACAAAAAGAGCAAAATTCAGTTTACTACCTATTAAACTGCAATATTCTGATGGTGTGGAGTTCTATTGTGGGGTATTAGATGGCGCTGCGTCTGTAGCGATGGTACCCATTAAGGGCAATGGAAAAGTACAGTTAATGTTGTTAAAAATAAAATGATTTTGACCCATAATTTTGTTTGTTTGATTAATTGTTGTAATCTGCCTCTGTCTGAGGTGATAAGTCTCAGTCGCTGGTAAAGGTTTTTCTGATCTAAATTGGGTTAGTACAGGGTACTGTCATAGCTATAAACAGGATTTTTGGTTTCGGTCAGCAGATCATTAATGTTTTAAGTTATAGGGAGTGTCAGTTACAGGACATGTTATGGAAGTAGAGTGTTACTTTGGATATAAGTATCTTTTGTATTGGTCGATGCAACAGAATGTTTCCATCTTACCTCAGATGCTCAACTAATGGCAATTTAGCATCACTACTATCTTGAACTATATCTTCAATCTGTGTATTAGTTCCCTCTAAAATATTCGAACCATCAATATTGTCGTCCAAAAGAGAATCTTCACTGTCAAATGAAAGAAGAAATTTAATGTGTGTAGGCTTTTCTCCATGACACATTAAAGGTTTCTTTGTTTACTTAATGCATCCATATTGAAATGTACTTGCTATATAAATTCTTGATCGGTAACACAATTATTTGCCAAAACATAACCTAAAATTTTCAGTGTACTTACCCTGCACACTGTTCCCAGCCGGTAACACATGTAGTTTCTGTAAAATGTAATTTAATGCCATCAAAAAACTTATCGCAAACTATCCCTGCATGATTGTTGATTACTGGGAATTTAAAAATGGTATTTTTATAGACCAAACTTACCTTTTTGTGGTACGTTGGCACAGTGCCACAAGGGCAAGTCCCGTGCAGATTGTCCATAGGGCAAGTACCAATAAGCAGAATCCACAGGAATAATTACAACAAGCTATATGAAAAGTTGAAAGATGACCTCATTTTAGGAATGCCAATAGATGGCATATTTTCCAAATATAGCTTTGATAAAACCTTCAGAGTAAATTTCACGGATAGAGATGCATGGAAGATAGGACGTAGCTGCTTATAGATGGATCAAACACCGATGAAGTGTCAGGTGCCGGTATATACGGAATCAAGCAAGAATCTCACTGATGCAAACCAAATCTGCAGAGTAATGGAACAGCTTGACAGAAATGAGAGAGACAATAGTTTACCAAATGAATAATCGCCAATATTCATGGTATATCTACTATATCAGAGATGAAGTGCAACTAGAATAATAGTTGAATTTCTAACAGGGTATTGTAAGCTCAGCAAACACATGTGTACGGTTGAAGGGCAGAAGAACGGCTGTGCAGGTCCTATCAGGAATAATATGAAACATCAGTACACATGCTTTGCCACTGCGAGGTTTCTTTGTTCCTTACGGTGGAAGAAGGAAAGCCAAGAGCCCCTAGATATACGGATGGCGTCTCATGGGGAAGACGGGGACTCTAAATGGCTTTTTGAGGGCAAATATAATGGATTCGAAAAGATCGCAACTAATCTTTGTGGTTTACATTTTCCGGCACAACTCTGCATAACCGAGCTATATTATTCCTAACAGCGCTTAAATCTGGTTCAGTAGGAGGCCGAGAGATCGACAGGAGATATATTGGCCTATGTCACTCATATATGGAGTAGGGCAATTGAGAACTACGGAGAGTCTCGAGCGATTGCGTTAAATATTTCAAAGGTATTCGACAGAGTTTAGCATGACGGACTGCTCAACAAACTATCGTCCTTCGGACTGCCAGCCTCTCTCTGCAGCTGGCTTGCCAGTTTCCTTAAGAGCCGATCTCTGCACGTTGCAGTCGATGGACACATCTCGGACACATTCACCATCAATGCGGGCGTGCCTCAGGGCGCAATACTTTCACCAACTCTGTTCCTCATCTATATTAATGACCTGCTGACCGAAACAAATAATCCTGTTTACAGTTTTGCAGATGACAGTACCCTTGTCTCCCACTTTAGATCAGAAAAACCCTTACCAGCGACTGAGACACATCACCGCAGACAGGAGCAGATTACAGCAATTAATCAAGACCTGGAGAAAGTTCAAACTTGGGGCGACCGAAATGTGGTCCAGTTTAATGCAGCAAAGACCCAAGCAGCCACGTTTACCAAGAGGGCCAATACAGCGGGCGCTGACATCATTATGGCAGGGTCAACCATTCCCTCATCCTCGTCAATCGGACTGCTGGGTATCTCGGTCAACAGCAATATGTCCTGGCATGACCACATTACTAACATCGCAAAATCAGCCTCCCAGAAGCTTGGTGCGCTATTTCGCAACAAAAAACTCCATACACCGCAACAGTTGCTCTTGCTCTACAAAGCCCAAATAAGACCGTGCTTAGAATATTGTTCACATATCTGGGATGCCGCACCAAAGCACACCCTAAAGCTACTGGATTCCATTCAGAAGAGAGCTGTGCGTCTCGTCGGCGACCCGGAGTTGACCCGGAATCTAGATAGTCTGGAACACCGCAGACATGTGGCCGAGATATCTCTGTTTTACAGATACTTTCACGGCAGATGTTCCCAGGATTTGGTCCGCCTCATCCCGCCCCTGGCAGCTCCTGTCAGATAGTCACGACAGACGGCAAGAGCGCACCAGCTCGTCGTACAACTGGAAACACCTAGAACATCGCTTTACAAGAACTCCTTTGTCTGGCGCACTGCATCACTTTGGATCTCACTCCCAGGACATCTGTTTCCCACTAATTACAACTTACAAATATTCAAGAGCCGTGTCAATCAGCATCTTCGCACGCACATCGCTCGTCGAGCGCCATAGGGTCTCCCTTTAGTGTGTGTGTCACTGTTATAGAAAAAAAAGTTGTAGGTAAAATCATTTATGCTTGACAGAACCCAAATCTTATGGGATTTTTTAGGATTATATGTTTTCAATGCAATAAGCTCTTTGTAGAAGCCAATTTGTTTGACACATGAAAAATGTGGTTCTGGTGGCTTTTTTAACAAGCATAATTTTTGTAAGTGCTTTTAGTAAGAGTTTGGGTTAGATTAGTGCTACTAAAATGGAACCGATTTGCGGGCATAGTATCAGCAACTTGATCAACATATGTATTAGGGGACCAATAGCTTCTTGTATTTGGCTGTTTTAAAAGTGTCATCTATAGAAGAATACCTGGAAATAATTATATTTCATGCAGTGGCTAGTTAGGTCGTACATAAGCACTATATAAAGCTGTTTTATAAACAACGGTATCTAAGAAGCTGTCATAAAGAATTTAAAAGGTTATAAGGAGTTGTCAATTGCAGGTCATCTTAAGGAATAAGTATCTTTTCTATTAGCAGTTGCAACGGAATTCTAACACCTTATTTCAGATGTTCACCTACAGGCAATTTATCATCACTGCTATCTGAAACTATATCTTCAATATGCATATTAGTGCCCACCAAAATATTCTGTCACGGGCCGATTGGGCTATCGTACATCGAAGCTGAGTAGTTTTTTGGTTAGATGCCGATGCATGCCAGGTTTTCATTGTCTAAATCCCTTAGATGAATTATTGAGAGGAACATGTGACTTGTCAAGCCATGCGTTCACTGGTGGGGCGAGATTTTCGAAGTGGGGATTCTCTGATCCTTGAGTTCCGATTTACTGGCGTCACTCTACGTCGACCTTTCTGTGAGTCAGCAGTTTTTTGGGTAGCGGTTGGAATCAATTTTTGATTTTACCTTTTATGGAATTCTCCAACCGGGCCATTTTTAATAGTTTCAGCCCATATCTGTGCCTTATCTTTTATTAAGTGTTGGTGTCTGAAACTGCCCTTTGTGGGATTTGAATGCTGCTTTAGCGAGGTGAGTTGGGTTTTTTGCAGTTTTTTCTTCTTTCTGTAATTCCCTTTCTAATTTCTTACAGAGGCCTTCTCGTTCAACTGTAAGGCTATCTAGCGATAAGCAACCGGCTACTCCTACACAGGTAAATTATTGTTTTTTAAATTCTGATTTCTCTTTGCCTTGATGGTTGATTTTGATTACCGAGTTATAATGCTCTTCAATTAAGAGTTACGTGTGGAACCTTGAATATGTGTTGTTTCACACGGTTCTACCGTCGGCTCTACTCCTACCGACAGGGCTACTCCTACCGTCGGGTCTACTCCCATCGACAGGGCTACTTCTACCGTCGGGTTTATTGCTGTCGACGGATATTGCTATCTCGAGCATCGCTAACGACAGGGTTTTCCTTGGCTACGCCTGTCTAACTGTACTACCTATAGAGTCTTGCTGTCCTTCACCTGTCAAGGAAGTCTCTTCCTCTCGTGAGCAGTTCTTTTCTGGAAGCTGCCTGAGAAACTACTCAACAGCCAAGTGAAAAATTTCTATTTTTTTATATATATATTTGGTGACAATTGCGTTCAATTATCCTACGAACTCTAACTATTATTTTTTTTGCTTTGTTTTCGAACAAAGATTAACTTTCTAACCTTTTCTCCTTAACTAAGGTAACATTTATTTTATTCTTATTTTTTTTTTAAATGAACTTTCAATACTGGGCCTATTTTGTCTAGCCTAAGACGCCTGATTTTATTTGATCAAATTTAAAATTCAGTTAAATTCGTTTGATCTAGGACCCATCCGCTTTTGGATTAAATTTTGAAATTTTGAAATTTTGATTGACTGGCGCAATAATGTTGTAAGTCAACCTAGTTTTTTTATTATTATTCTCAATTTTTCACGATTTCTGGCTTACGTTAGATACCTGCAGATCAGATAACTACTATTGTTGTTACGGCCTAGTAGACTTTGCGTTATTCTTAATTTTTATTGTGGCCTTTGATATTTTTTTTATTCAAACAAATTGTTCATTATCTTTGTCATACCGGTAACTTGACCGGCGAGTACTTACGCGTAGGCTTAACATTCCTTAAATGCCATAATTGAGTGGTTGTTACACCAGGTTGGACTAGTTATTTACATTTTTTTTGTTGCGACTGTTAACAACGCATCATAATTGATACCAAGATAAACATAGTTAGTTAGTAATACGGCTCTGTAACAAATCATGATTAGACGTACGTTAATTAGCCATTGATTAAGTGATTATTCGGGTCACTTGAATTTTCCCATAGCGACGTAACGAGTAGATATTTGCAAAATGGCTGGCCTTCGTTCATATTTTATTGACGTTCTAACTTATTAATGCTTAACACGTTCATCATAGATTACGATTAAATATTTAGGCGTTTGATTAGATAAAGCGTGTAATTTACTTCTTCAAGTAACCGAGTAAAGCCTACTATTTCTTGTTGAAATATCGTTGTTACAATAAATTTATCGGCTAGAATTACTGGTCATTTTCTCATCGCTTTTCTTTCTTTTTATGATCAGCTATGATATATTTCATTTATAAGTAATAAACTAACCTTCCATTTACCGTAATCACCTGTTTTTATTTGGCTATTTCCCTTAAGCGGTAACGCTCCAGAGGAGACGGCCGCTAAAGTAAGTATCTGATTTTTTTATTACTTTCGCTTAATAATTGAAACGTTCTGGATTTATTTTTGATTACTGTGTGAGTATTTGTTTGTCACTGACTTTGATTTTTGATTAATTTTTTTTGAGTTATTATTTTTCCATTATTATTACTGATAAATTTCCGGCATTTAAATCTGATCTAATTTTCAAACTTATTTTCGTTGTTTATTGATCGTTTTTCTTGATAGGAAAAATAACAAATTTGTGGTTATCTTTTTATTTTGTCGCGAAGCTTAAGCTAAAACGAGTTCCATATTTCAACTTTGGGGCATTTCTCGCTTGTGCCGTCTACAAGCCCGTGGCGCCTTATAAATAAAACCCACCCTTACTCTCTGACAATTGAGCTAGGGCCTAATTTGTACGCTCGGCGACAACTCGTTCTAGCCTGCGTATCGGCATACGTAAATTCATTCAATTTCTAATTTCTCAAACTTAAAATTTTTCTTTCAAGTTGAGATTATTCACTCTCAGTTCCTTCTAAGCTGGAGTGAAGGTTTTGCGCCTATTAGAAGGACAGAAAGAGCGTAACAATTCGAATCATCAATATTGCCGTCCAGAAGAGAATCTTCGCTATTAAATGGGTGTAAGCTTTTGCCCAATACACATTAAAGGCTTCAGTGCAATCAATGCATCCATATTGAAATGTACTTGCTATGCAATCGCAATTATTTGCAAAAACCTAACCTATAGTTTTCAATCTACTTACCATGCACACTATTTACGGTAAAAGATAATTTGAAGCCATCAAAAAACTTATCACATACTATCCCTGTGTGATTATCAAATACTGGAAGAACAAAATAGTATTTTTAGTAAACTTGACCTTTTTACCAATAATAATAATTGTTGAAAGAACGTTGAAATTGCATCAATCAGGATAGTTTAAATCACAAAATGTTTTTATTTCAATTTCATTAGGATACCGCTATCCGCTACTGAACATTATATAAATATGGTTCATGAAGGTTTGAAATAGACATATGAGCCAATAGTAGAAATTTTGAAATTTTATGTTCCTCTTGGAAATAATATGAAATAGAGGGTTAAGTTGTATTTATATAAAAAAATATTTATTTGTCCGAATACTGACACTTCAAATTTTATTGATGTTTTTAAAAATCAATTTCACTCCTCTTTCTTTCCAAAAATACAGAAATCTAGCGTTATCTCTCCTTGCAAATACTTGCTTATGTTACTTGTATGCGTGTATAAAATTCCAAACATAACACATTTGTAAATTTTAAGGAAGCTTTCGTATTAAAATCAAAAATTATGACCGATATAATAAACAGTGACCATTATTTTGGATAAGGTGCTAGAAACTGCGATATTACTCTATAGAAAATTCCAAGAAAAAGCCATCACCCTATACTACCCATTTTTATCCGGAGAAGTAAAATAATATAGAACAGCGACCCTCTTATAGAAATAAAGTGTACATCCTTCGTAACTGCATATACTTGCCAACCAGATAAGCAAGGCGAACTGAAGATATTCGCGGGTATAATCTGCTGAAAGCGACGAAGAACGTGTTCTGTATACAAAATGGCAGCAGGGCCAACGTAAGAATTTAAATAGTCTAAATGTCACACTCTGGGAAATGAGTCTGATTTACATTGGAATGTTGCTTATTAAATATTTTCTCGAATTCAGGTGGCGGTTTGCGGACATTCAAATGCGAGTCCGACATTCTTCCATTATCTAAAACTCTGGACAAAACAAACAGTTGGGGTATTTAGGTACAGCGGAATTGCCGCCCGCTATAACACTACAGAACTGGTATGCATAACACTATCTTTTACAGACATTGTTGTACGAATGTAATAAACCCCTGATGAGAGGACAAAAATTCGTCAACGCAAGATACATTTTATCTCAGAAGGAATTTAAATGCATAGTTGAGAAGGGAAAATGTTTTATAGGTAATTTACAAAGGCCCTCCTCCAGGATATTGGGAAAATACTCAAAATTCTCAAAATCGAGTTAGTATGTTAATTTAGGTTTGAGGCGTAGGGAGTTTTTACTTACCTTAACAGATTTATATTGTAAGCGATTCATATGCCAACATATTTCACAATTTCTCTATGATGCAGAGGTACGTAACAAGTCAGGCTACTCTCTCGCCAGGTCTAACTGTTACTATTCTTGATTTTCCATTGATTTATGAATAATTTTTACAGATCCCCTTCCAGAACAAACTTAACAAACTTATATTGAAAGTAGCGATATACACCTTTCAAATTGAAATTTTGATCGGCTCTAACATTTCAATCTGATCTAAAATGCTTAGTTACCGATAAAAACGGATTTAAAAATGGAGTTGAAATGACATTTAACTCTAACAGCTGTTTGCCTGTTTGGTTGATATTTTGGTTATGTTCTTTTTTTTAAAGTCGTTTAAAAGTTTGACAAATATGGTGAAATAACACTTTTCTTTTATTTTTGACATATCAAATGGAAATAAAAGCAAAAACATCACAAGAAAAAAAATAATGAGAAATATTAAGGGGAATAGGTTAGGTTAAGTTAACAGATCTTCTTCCTTTATCCATTGTTGGGGTCACACCCCAACACGTGTATAACTTTTGTTTTTCACCGTATAGTTGGTGACAACACTCTGTATGTATGTAGTATGAATGAACCGTAATTAAACTCAAAATAGATTTATTTAGCCCCAGGTAAACAGAAATTTGTGCATTTAAATCAGCATGTCAGTTCCTTATTACCCCTTAGGCCAAATCTGGATGGTCGATTCCATTATATAAAGCTAAATGTCATTCCGTCACTTCAATCGTGTGTAATAGTTTTCAATTTAATATATCCGTGTCTCCGTCAGTGTTCAGTAAACAGCAGTGTGTCAAAGAAAGAAAGAAGATGTGGTCACCTTCTCAAATGTAACCGACGCGTACTTTCCCGCGTTATTGTCCCTCCCGAGCTCTTAAGAAAGATCATAGTTCAGTTCAGTTCAAACGTTCGCTCGAATAGCAGTAAAACGTGCTGTTCTCCCTGCGGCTAAAGGTCAAATTCCTTTTGGGCCAATTTCTCTTCTTGTATGCACAGATATTTGTAGAATATCTAGTGTACCTCAGTAACCTTTGTTTACACTTGGACAAAGACCTCTTTTGGGCAGTTTAACCCAATTCCTCAAAGCCAGAAAGATAACGTCCCCTTTGGAAACTTGAACGTAAGATGGCGGATTGACATTCCTGGTTGAATAATTCCTGCAATCAAGGTGAAAGCTGGATTTTATGGTTTCCGTAAAACAAAAATTAAGTTGGAAAGTAAATAAGTAAAATCTCTCCCCGTTGAAGACGGGTAAAGTAGAGTCAAGGTGCAAAAGTACGATGTGTGAACGTTGCTAAGTTGGAAAACTAAAAGTATTAAAATAAGAAAGATAGAAAACTCAGTTTTAATAGCAGTAAAATGTGCTGTTCTCCCTGCCGCTAAAGATCAAATTCCTTTTGGGCCAATTTCTCTGCTTGTATGCACAGATATTTGTAAAATATCTAGTGTACCTCAGTAACCTTTGTTTACACTTGGACAAAGACCTCTTTTGGGTAGTTTAACCCAATTCCTCAAAGCCAGAAAAATAGCGTCCCCTTTGGAAACTTGAACGTAAGATGGCGGATTGACATTCCTGGTTGAATAATTCCTGCAATCAATGTGAAGGCTGGATTTTATGGTTTCCGTAAAATTCTAAACCTCCTAAAAATCCTAAAAACAGAAACAAATCAACAGAAGAGGGAGTGCTTGGAGATGATTTATATTAAAAAGCATGCAAATTCTATAAATGGCAAGACTGATATAAGAAATCTCAGCAAAATTAACAATAATGTAATTAACTAACTCGCGCTACACACTACTTATACAAAGGAAAAAAAAAACTTTTTCAAATTTCACCTAATAGAGCTTATCAGTATCCAAAGAAGGAATATTTGTTTTTTTAGAGTAAAAATACTCCGGGCGACCGACAAACCATTCAGTCTGCACAATGCCATGCCCATATTATATTCCAACTAGTCTTGATGTTCAACATTTTAAACTGTGTTGTATTGCGTATGTCTTTTTAAAGCGTGTTTTCGTTAAGTATATGTTTTTAGTATGGATTGTGAGATGTCCTTCATGGATGAGTCGAACCTTTTAATTATAGATTTTAGGATCATTCAATTGTTGCAGATATAGAATAATAACACTGATGAAGGCTACAATAGTATGGCCGAAACGTTTGTACTAGCAACATGATGACGAAAAATTAAAAACACCAACATTTAACAGTCTTGCTCTATTAATGAACCAAAAACCCAAG
>MU195172.1:650-16500 GCA_016904865.1 Pissodes strobi | reverse complement strand
TCAAAAATACATCGGATTATGAATTACCGCAATCATGTTATCATATGAGAATTGAAAAAATTAATAATAGCAGCCAAGCATTTTCCTTTAAAATGCAGCAGATGAACATTAATAGCAATTTCTTCAAAATTTTATATTATTATGTAAACAATACCATTTATGACACAAATTGGATCATCAAACGTAAAAATTATGAATGTTCCGAATTGATACATAGAGAAAACCCTATAAAATCAACAAATCTTACATATTTAAACAACACCCTTTTTAACGAGCAAGAAAATTCCAAGTGTTATATATCTTATATTATTAATGTAGTACTAACAGTAGGTTTACTTTCTCTCATAACAGTGTTAGGACTTATGTATTATAAATTCAAAACAGAATAATAAGAATACAATTAAAACGAACAACCTTAAAATTTCTGATAAAAGAGAGGGGGTGATAACTGGTGGGGATCATATGAGGAGCTTTCAAGCAAAACCGAATAAATCCACTTTTTATGAAAATTGAGTTAGCGGCGGATACCGATTCAGTTTGTTAAAATACATCATATAAACCAGCTATTAACGTGCAAAAACGAATAAATCCTCGTCAATTTCAGGGTTGATATTGATATTTTCGTGCAAAACCGAATAAATCCGCTTTTCGCTCAAAACCGAATAAATCCAAATATATATTTATGTCGAGTGTCCTATCTTATCTAATTAGTAAGTGTGTATTTTGAATAATAGATGGCAACAGTTATGGAAAAACATTTTGGAAAAGAGTGGGAAAGCGACGAAATTTTTGCATTTATGCGAAAATCGAGTTGAAAATACTGAGGAAAAAACTCAAGAAGAAGAAGAGATGAGTAATGAGTGTGACTGCTTAGAAGAGGAATCTGCACTCCATTTTTAATTAACTTTTTATTATGTAGTTTAAACCTTAAAAGATAGTTATTTTTTATTGTTTGCTCTTTGGCTAAAATTTTTTCTTAGAAAAGAATATCACTTTTCTGTTTAATTTGTGAGTAAAGATTTTTTCAGTTTTTTTTTTCATGGGTTTAAAAGGATAAAAAGCAAATTTCCTTTCATGTTTGACAAATACACATATTATTTTTTTGTTTGTACTAGTTATAATAATATTTTTATTAATGTTTGCTAACAAAGTTTTGAGCAAAACCGAATAAATCCAGTTGTTTTGAGCAAAACCAAATAAACCCATTTTTGTTTTAGTTCTATTTCTCCCAAATATTATTTTTGAAAGTTTATATTGTACGGAAAGTCTTATTATGATGCCTCTAATACTATTTGCTAACAAGATAAACGAAAAAGCTAGTACTTTTTGCGTCATAGAAAAATCGTCTTTTCCCAAAAATCGTTTATGGTGGATTTATTTGTTTTTGCTCGAAACCTCCTCATATTATATCATCAAAGACTATCTCGAAACAGTTCAGTTTACCAGATCACACTTAATAATAAACATGTATACTAATTTCAGTAAAGTAAATGAGTATAGCACTAATACTAATAATGTGTTTAAGAAAGACGATTCATGTATAAAAATTAGTGAAAAACTTCTAAATTCTAAAGTGTATTATTTAAATAATTCTTCGTCCAAGTTTATAGCTGTTGGAATAAGTTTAAGTGATTTTTCACCAAGAATTCTTATTGGAAGCAGAAACGGATTTTATGTGAGTCTAAATGAAGATGAATGGAAAGCTCTGTTGAAATACCAGGGAGTGATAGCTAATTATTTTTATTCTTCTAATTCAGATACACAATCGTTGATGTGTGGTAACATTACTTTGAGCTTTCATAAATATAATGATTGCCTCATCTTAAAAATTCAAAAATTGCATGGAAATTATGTTTATCTTTCATGCAGTTCTGTTGACACCTTATGGTCGCTCATTGAGATTGTGGATTATACAATTCAAATAATTAACAAACAAGAATTTGAGAAGTATTTCAAATTGTTTCAAACTAGCCTTTGCACACAATCAAGAAACATTCTATCCGACATATATGAAGTGCTAAATCCAAATCAGAATGTCAACAGTGAAAATGTATGTGTGATGCTGGAAATGCTTTTGTTGTATCCGGAACAATTGGAAGAAAAATTAAAAAATAATCTTTCAACGAAGAAATAGTATGAAGAAATCGGTCAATATTTGTGAAGATACAAATAAACTCTATTGGATGGTGGTGTGGTCCTTTGCTTACAGGCAAGCGCGAATATCTGAATATCAGAAATTTTATGCAGACAGACTTCGATTTGATAGAAGAATTGTGCAATGTCAAAATGTTTTGGAAATATTTCTGAATAAGGAACATAGGAACAAGATTTTTAATGAAAGGTTTAATGTTTAAATTTAAATTGATTTTTAATAAAATATTTCAATACTAACATTTGTTTTATTTGATAAAAAAATATATAAAAATTTTAATTAAAATACGTTTAAGGTACAACCATTAAATTATAATACATCTCTTTTAAGAATCCATGAATTGTGTGATTTATCCAATCCAAGCCATTTAACATATACTTTATTTCCTTTTTTTCTTAATACTTTTTCTACCAAATAGACATCTGGATGTTTAACATTCTGCAACTCTTCTCCATAAAACCCTCCTGCAATTCCTTGGTTCTTTTCATCTTGAAGCAAATATGTAGTAGGATTTGTAACTTTAACTTTTTTTATGCTAAATATTTCATTTCACCAATTCGGCGTGTAACTCTTGGAAAATGCTTCTCGCTGCTTGCTTATCCGCACATAATCACCAACCCTAAATTTTGGAAACTTTGGATCAATTGTTTTTGCACGAGTAAAAGATGATCTTAAAATGTCTTTTTCATTATTTTTGTTAACTTCAACTGGCTTTTTATTGATTGTCGAATGTTTTGTGTTATTATATTTCTGAACTATTTCATCTAAAATATCAATCCATTTGTACTTTCCACGCAAACTAAATTTTTTCCACATTAAATTTTTTATAGTTCTGTTCACTCTTTCCACCACACTGGCTTTTAAATTAGAATAAGTGTTATAATGATTTATGCTAAAATCAGTCATTAACTTTTGAAAATCTTTGTTAAAGAATTCTTTTCCCATATCAGTTTGAAGGTGTTTTGGAACATTTCCAACAGTTTCCAAAATTTTTCTCATAGCTTGAGTAACTTCTTTTCCCAATTTTGATTTAATTGGTTCTATCCAAACATATTTTGAGAATACATTAATTACTACCAACATGTAACGATATCCTCTATTCAATTTCCAATAAGGTATCATTTCGACTAAATCGGCTTGCCATAAATCATTTAAACCTTTTACTATAACCCTCCGACGTTTGTAATATTTTCTGCTTGGCTTATGAAGTTCATTAACAATTCCTTCTTTAAAGTTAACAGTCATAGTTGTAAATTAAGAATGTTTATTGTTCTATTATAATTGGACATTTTATTACAAGTTCTCCATAAAACAAAGGCAAATATGTTATCGATTTTTTAGCGTTGTGGAAACTGATTATATCACCTAATATAATTTTGGTTTTCGTTCCATATTTTACTGCTTTACCGTTTATATGAAGAGCAACATCTTCTTTTGGATATTCAACTTTCTCTATATATCCCTCTTTGAATGGGAAAACATATGTATTTCTTCCATCTTGAAGTAATTCATATTGATTATTAATGGAATCCCATTTTCCGATAAAATGTAAAACAATGTTATAATACAATTTTACTTTATTAATATCCACAATATTTAAGATCTCAGAAGATGAAGAAGAAGGAGAAGGAGCATTTCTATATTCTAATAATTTATTTTGATCTTTGAAAAGTATGTGTGATCCGAATTTATCAATCGACATTTTACCTTCATGGACTATAACATAATAATTGTTTCTTTGCAATTAATTACCTTTTATACAATTATTTTTGCTTCGCGAAGTTCTTCCAATATTGATATAATCTCATTTTGGTGGCCCGTATGACCTGCCATTTGCGAAGAAACTAGTAATTTTAATATTTCCACTAGTTCGTTTACATCATCATAATAGACATAATCAATTTTTTTATTTGATAAATTTAACAAGGTTCCTCCTTTTGTAGATCTTGTTTTTGTTGTTCTCTGACGTGTTTGAGGTAGTCTTAATCTGCTTAGACTTGAAACGCTTGAAATGCTGGATGTAGTCGATTTGCTCGATTGTTTCAGTATTTTTTTTTCAATTAAATATGGTTTAATTATTGTTAGATATTTCGGATCGGTAGTTCCCTGTATCTGTTCATTAGAATCATAATTTCTTCTATAAGCGTTTGTTCTTTTTAAAATATCCATATAATTTTCAAGATCTTTTGATGTATAACCCTTTGGATCTTGGAAAAAAATTAGCTCATATAATCCGGGAGTTCCTTTGTAGGTTAAATTTTTAACTTTCAAATTTTCTTTTTCAAAATCAATTAAACTATCTCCAATTTTCCATTTTTCCGCTACAGGGTCATGAGTTAGACCGTGAGTGTTATCCACATCTCGTCTACCCTTAATTGCCAAATCAACAAATGTTCTTACGAGCGGATGAAATGCCTCAAGATATTCCTCATAAGCAGGAGTTCTAGTTAATTCAAGGATGTCTTGTCTAACTTCTTCGTCAGTTGGTTCGATTATAGTGGACTCGTTTGGACTAGAAGTACGCCCTCTTGCTTGAGATGTCATTGTAGAACTCAATCTGCGACTAGGGCTGGGTAAAAAAACATCATCATTATCACTATCATCATTCTTCTCATATATTTCTTCATCTTGCAAAAATGATGGTATTTCAGTGGGGAGATATTTTTTATATATGTTTGTCTGTCTTCTTGTTGGTTGTTGTTTGATAGGTGAAAATTTAGAATGTTGAAGAGTTGAAAAGAACGAAGGTGAAGATATTTCCCGTTTTATTAATGGTTCCGATTTTATAGTTTTAATTAATTCCTGCAAAGGTTGAGTAATGGGCTTTAACTCTTTTTCTTGGCGAATTTTTGATTCTGCTATATCTGACTTTAGGGCTTGATATTTTCGCTTTACGGCTTTACGAGCTTTCACTAGTTCTTTTGCAATTTTCTCGTTCATGTTTATAGATATAGTTTAGATTATGAACTAATATTAACTTAATTGAAATGATGGTTATATATATTTTCTAAAATTTAATAAAGTTATCAAATCCCTTTCGATAACGATAAGATTTCATGTTGCAATCTTTATAAATAACTACAAAATCATAGTCTGACCGCCAACAAATTCCACATAGGTCTTTAAATTGTTGATAAGACATATCGGTATTTACATGATCATCATAAATATGTTTTAAATTTGTACCATCTTGTTTAAATATTATTAACAAATTGGTATTATCTCTAATTAATTGTTTAGGAACAGCTGAATATGTTTGGCATAAATAAAAACAATCAGTATTTTTATGTCTACCGAAACAGAAGTAATCTCTCATAATATTCTGATCACAACAAACAATGTCATCAAATATGATTATAGAATTAGGTTTAATTTCATTCGGTGGTAATATATCTTCTTCACGAGATGATTCAAAATATCCTATTTCTTTAATTGAGTTTAATAGATTTCTTAAAAACTCGTATTTTGATTGATATAATGATTTTGAGTAAATATACACATTTCCAAATCTTAACCCATTTTCGGAAGTTAATAGGGCAATAATTACATTAGTTTTCCCACATCCAGAGGGTCCTACAACTATTGCTCTTTTACATGAACCTCCAAACAAGACACCATGCTTTCTAAAATTTATTATATCTAGATCATGATTTTTTATCGGTAAAGAAAACTGTTGCTTTTCGATCTGCATTAGATCAGTGTTGAGCAAGCTCTAACTGTTTCAATGAAGAAATGAACTGTAAACTTCATATTATATATATATAATGGGATATGTTACATCTAGCTCTATTAAAAGCTTAATGCTCGTGTTGAAAGGTGGTTCACTAAACAGTCTTATTAATAAACTACCTTTTGAATTACACATTCCATCATACAAATATTGTGGTCCAGGAACAAAACTTGTTAAACGTCTTGAGCGAGGAGATAAGAGTAAAAATCCTTTAGACGAAGCTTGCAAAGAACACGATATTGCTTATTATAAATTTCCCGACTTGAAGAATCGCAACAGGGCAGATCAGTTATTAGCGGAAAGAGCTTTTCAAAGATTTAAATCGAGTGACGCTTCTTTAGGCGAACGATTAGTCGCACTAGGAATAGCGGGTATTATGAAAACTAAGTCTAAGTTAGGTATGGGTATTCAAAAGAGAGGAAAAGGAATAAAAAAAGGCAAAGGAATAAAATTGAAAAAACGAAAAAGAACTACCAGGACTATCTCATTTCAGTCAGCGTTACGAAGGGCGAAAAGGGGGATATTGGGAAGAAAATACAAAAATTTACGAATTGCGGCTGAAGATGCTCTAGCATCTATCAGTAAAGGAAACGTAAAGGTAAAACAACCTGCTAAAAGAATTATCCCAATTCCAAAATTCGGTAGTTTGTTACCGCTAATTCCAATATTTGCAGGACTCTCTGCATTGGGAACACTAAGTGGGGGAGCTGCAGGAATTGCTTCATCAATAAATGCGGTTAAAAGTGCAAAAAATAAACTTGAAGAACAAAAAAGACATAATAAGGCTATAGAGCAAATGTCAGTTGGTAAAGGTCTCTTTTTGCGACCTTATAAGCAAGGTTGTGGATTATATTTGAAACCCTATGCAAAAAACTGTTAAATATGCTACCTCGCAAACCACTTTCAAATTTTGAGTTAAAAAAATATGTGAGGCTTTTTTAAAAATCCCTAATTTTCGAGGAATATTTATGCGTAATAAACTGCCAAAAGTTATAAATAAAGTTGAATGTGCTATTATTAATTTGGATGATCAATATGATCCAGGAACTCATTGGACAGCTTATGTAAAGCACGGTAAACAAATTATTTATTTTGATAGTTTTGGAGGTTTAAGACCACCTGCAGAAATAATATCATACTTCTTTAGCGATGGTAGCAAAAATGACATCTTTTATAATCATGATTCCTATCAATCATATGATTCATCAATTTGTGGGCAACTTTGTCTACAATTTCTTTATATAAACATGTAATTATGAACTATTCTTTATTTTAAAGAGGTTGTGGGAACTGACATGTCATTTACAATAGCTCTTTCTGCACAAAGTAGTGAACTTTTTGCATCATTTAATCCACCAATTTACTTAGATGAAGACTCAGATTATGTTATAGGACTAACAAATTTTGAAACTTTTAATGCCATTCCCAACATTGATGAAACTAATAACAAACTGTATTACGGGAATTCAAACGATTATGTTGAAATACCTGCTGGTAGTTATGAAATAGGCGATATAAATAAATTTCTACAAAATATTTTTCATAAAAAAGGAATATCTTTTCACTTATATGCTAATCATAACACTTTACAATCTGAAATTAAATCTACGGCTGATATTACATTTAAAGATGGAACTATTGGAAAAATTTTAGGATTTAAAAACCAAACTATTAAAGGTGATGGAAGAAGTAAATTATCAGATAATCCAGCTGAAATTATAAAAGTTAATTCCTTATGTATAGATTGCAGTATTGCTGAAAGTTCCTATCTGAACGGAAGACCTGTCCATATTATACATCAATTTTTCCCAAACGTTTCGCCAGGATTTAAAATAATTGAAAGTCCTCAAAATATTATTTATTTTTCGGTAATAGTGAAAGCAATAGACAAAATTACTGTTAAAATATTAGATCAGAATCTCGATTTTGTTAATTTTCGAAAAGAAACTGTTTCACTAAGATTACATGTAAAAAAACTAAATTTATAATGGTTATTTTTTATAATAGAAACGATATTCAATCAACAGCCAATATTCAACAAATTCAAAAAACATATAAAGCTAAACATAATAAAGTTAAGTTTAGTAGTCGAGTCAACGCTAATAGATTAACAAGTACAAACAAACAATTTCTTAAATCACTTGGACTTAAACTTTTGAAATGAGTATACTTAATGTTAGCGAAAAACTTTATATTGACAATTCTATTACTCACTCAGAGTTGCATTCTTATGAGCCATAATTGCCAACAAAATTAAGCAACAATGATGAAATACTAATTCCCGTTCATGAAATTGAAAAGTATACTCTTCCCTGCGAAAGTTTTCTTTACATAGAGGGAAAATTATCTAAAGCAGATGGAACAGTTTCTAAAACACTATCTCTTGTAAACAATGGGATATCAGTTGAATGGGGTTACGAGAGATTCTATAAGGGATGTTGGTTTAACATCCACTCTAAAAGGTTACCTCTCATATAATACAAATGAATCTGAAAAGTAAAAAAATGCAGGATGGTCACCAAAGATAGCAAATACATTAGTTGATGAAAAAACTGGTTTATTTAATGTTTGCATTCCTCTTAAAATGTTAATGGGTTTCTTTGAAGACTATAGGAAAGTTATATTAAACGCAAAACAGGAGCTAATAATTGTGCGAGATAACACTGACAATAATGCTATTATAACTACCGATCCAAGTGAAATACCAAAAATTACTCTTCACAAACTAACTTGGAATATACCACATATTTCAGTAGCAATCCCTCAAGAATTATCATTAACAAAAATTATTGATAAGGGAACAGATTTAGTTATTGCATTTAGAAGTTGGGAATTAGTTGAATATCCGGAACTGTTGAAAACATCCAGACACAATTGGCCTGTTAAGACATCTACCAGAGTTGAAACTAGTGCTGGCAACCGAAGACGGTTTTTCGGATAGTCGGTTAACCGGTTTCGGATTATCCGCGGTTTTTCAAAAAACCGAAACCGGTTAACCGGATACTCGGTTAACCGATTTCTCGTTTAACCGATTAATCGATTAACCGAATAACCGGTTTCTAGGCTAACCGATTAATCGATTATCTAGTTACATGGCACTGGGCCACCGGGTTCTCAAGTAATGGTAAAAAAGATAGAAAGTAAAGTAAAAACTGGGTATTTGGAATGGTAACATATCACATACCTACTGGACGGTGATTATATTTGGAAATGCTTTTAGAGGGCGATTGAAAAATAATACCTTTAATAGAATACCTTTATATTTATTTAAGTTTAAAAAAATTGTAATATTTTTTCTGCTCAGAATTTATATCGATTGTAATTTGTAATAAACAATATTTTTAGTTTAATTATTACCTTGGGGTTTATTTCAATAACGACCAAAAACTGGAATAAATTTGGTTCACTAGAATTTAATGATTGTGCCCTAATCGGCAGGGAAACTGAACTAATGGAAATATGCTTAAGAACAAATTATAAATTATGTTTAGCCTATGATGACTGTGTATTAACTGATTAACCGGTTATCCGATTAACCGGCTATCCAATTAACCGGTTCCCCGGTTATCCGCATACCCGCTTTTCACTATTATTCGAATACCCGGTTTTATCCGAAACCGGTTTTTAAGAAAACCGAATAACCGGTTTCAACTTTTCACGGTTTTTGCCAGCACTAGTTGAAACTCCTCGTCATGTTATAGTTGCGTTCCAACAGGAGAAGAGAGATTCGAAAATATCAAATATGAGTGAATTTAATGATATAAACTTGAGAAATATTAAAGTTTTTTTGAATTCTGAAAGATACCCCTATAATGATCTTCTCCTGGACATAAGTAATAATAAATATGCTATATTATATGAAATGTATTCCCAATTTCGATCTTCTTACTATGCAAAAACCGAAGAACCTTTATTTGACCCAAGCGATTTTAAATCAAAAGCTCCTATTGCTTATATAAATTGCTCACATCAAAAGGAATCTTTACAAGCTGGACCTGTAGTAATGAGAGTAGAATTTGAACTAAACAAAGATTTAGAAAAAGATACTTCAGCGTATTGTTTAATATTACATGATAAAGTTTTCACTTACAACCCACTCACTAAACTTGTTAAATAACTTTAATTTTCAAGTTGCTTTTAATATTACATTTCACCCCCACCCTCTTGAAGCACTACATTTATTTAACATTTGAACAAATATTTCTTAGTTGTATAAGATCATTTAAAGATAGAGCAACTCCAAGCAGGTTCTTAATATAGTTCATGAAGTAATGATCTTACAATATGTTCAAGAAATTAGACATTTTCATTAAAAATTTAGCAGAACTGAAAAAACGTATTGAATCATATTCCAATAAAAACTTTGTGTTTAAAAAATTTGCAACTTTAAAAATATGAGATTAGTTTTGGATATTCAAGCGTTCAAAGATGAAAAGAATAAATTTCTACCTAAAGAATTAGCTGCCTATGATGGAGAAAAAATTAGTCATTATGTTTTCAAGCAACCATTTTCTTTGAATTCTCTTTCTCCTGAAGCGCACAAGCAAGCTGTATGGTTAATGAAAAATCACCACTGCATTAATTGGAATATCGGTTATACTCCACTACACCACTTTTCAACAATTGTAAAAAAATTGACTGAACAAGCGCAATTTGTTTACGTTACAGGAAACGAAAAAGCAGATTACCTAAGAAAATATTCCAGCAAACCAATAATTGAATTAGATGAACAACCAATTTTAATTGCTTCAACACCTAAATGTTTTTACCATTCAAAGTCACCATCTATGTGTGCGCTTTCAAATGTGTTTTACATTTATAATAATTTTTTTATGAATGAATAAAAAAAAAATAATTTTATTTAACTTTGTTTTATTAAATACATTTCATTTCTCACATTTAAATTTCCTAATACACACATATATTCTTATAATATAATTTTAACATATTAAGTTCCAATACAAACTTTACTCTGTCTTTGTTCTTTAAGAACTCGCTACACACTTGTACACCTTTTTTACAAAACTCAGCATGTTGCATATAGTTCTCATACCACAGTACATCTTGAGCTTCAGCATCATTTCCCGCAAGCGCATAAAACCGCGAACAGGCTTCCGACATCAAAAAGTTTTCATAAAGTTCTAACACAAAGTTCTCCATATCTTACACAAATACTTCAAATTGAAGTTCTCCCAATTCTTCTTCTGCCAATTTTATCACATCTAATATAGTTGGATCTCCTATATATTTCTTCAAACTAACCACTTCAACAAAAAATCCCAATTGTTTCAGTTCAACTACAAACTGCAATACATTGAAATTTTCGAAGTATTGAGCACAAGCGGACGCACCTTTCGAATAATGTTCCGCAAACTCACAATAAAAGTCAACATATTCTGGTCTGCTATGCATAGCATTATAATAATTATCTGAAGTTAATTGGTTAAATTCTTCATGTAACTTTTTCACAGCCTCATCCATAACTGTTAATGTATATAACTAACAGCGACTAAATGATTGTAAGTATCAATGTTTCTTATAAACAGAAAATTCCTTTTTATTATCACATTGATGTTCTTGGAATGATATAAACTAGTTCATTATCTTCTTCATTATTATCACCATCTAGAATAGTTTCAAAAATATCTACAATTGATTTAGTTTCTTTCACAATAGCTCTTTTTTGATTAGTATATTTTATATTAATGTAATCACAATGACTTCTACACAATGGACAAACATCCTTCGTTTTTAACCATTCTGTCAAGCAATCTAAACAAAATTTGTGTTCACACCAATTTGGTGTGCAAATGTTTTCTTTTTCCAAAGAACTAAAACAAATAGGGCATTCCTCTTTCAAATGCACTTCACTTTTTTTCTTTTTTGAACTAACTGTTTCCGAACTAACTATTTCTGAATTGACCCTCTTGAGTACTCGATTTCTTAATTTGAGTTCTTCCATTGAAAACTAAACTGTGAAGTGAAGAAACATACAGAACTGCTGGTTTTATTATGTTTATTTAAGAGGGTAGGGGAAAAGTCAGGGTCAGGGGCAAGGTCAACATATATGTAGATAAGGATGGGAAATGTATTAATTACATGATGAGAAAGACTCCTCAGTAAGCAAAAGAGAGAGAGCCCTCACGGAGGATATGGTAATTACCTCCTCCGTGAGAACTCACTCTCGTTAACACACTACTCTTTAGGTGTTATGACAGACGTGTCTTATATATCTCCCGCACAGTGATATAAAAGAGATAATATAATTTTTGGAGCGCCATACTATGATGATATGCCTTTAAATTCAAGGCTTATTTTCTAAATAGATGACACTTATCAAACTTAACAGCTGAACTTCTTTTAGTTGGGAACAGGAAATAGGAACAAAATAAAAATTGGCGAGTCAAAATAATAATTAAATTCTATTGACTTATACAGCTTATCTTTAATATTACTACCGATGCTTAAATATATGAATCAATTGCAGTTGGTTTTTCCGAAATTGTCTATAAGTGGATCAGATAAGCAACATTTGTATACTAATAATAATTTCTATTCTGAGGAGACCAATATGTTTTTAAACCAAGACTTATTATCATTTAATACATCCTGATATTACTTATTACGCTCTTTCTGACCTTTTAATGGGCGCAAAACCTTCACTCCAGCTTAGAAGGAACTGGGAGTAAATAATCTCAAATCGAAAGGAAAATTTTAATTTTGAGAATTTAAAATTAGATATTGTAGACAGCACAGACGAGAAATACCCCCAAAATTGAAATATGGAACTCGTTTTAGCTTAGGCTTTGCGACAAAATAAATGAATACCAAAAATATGTTATTTATTTCTATCAAGAAAATGGATCAATAAGACAGCAAAAACAAGTTAGAAGATGAGATCAGATGTATATATGCCGGCAATTTATCAGTATTAATAATGAAAAAAAATAATTACCCAAAAATCGATCAAAAATCAGAGTTTTATAGCAAGTTCCTCAATTAACCAAAAAAAAACAACTAAAGTCGGTGAGAACCAGATACTCAAAAATTAATCAAAAATAACTAACGTAAGTGATAAACAAATACTCAAATATTAATCAAAAGTAAATCAAGGACGTTTCAATTAATGAGCGCAACTAATAAAAAAACAGATACTTACTGTAGCGGGTCTTTCCTTTAGAGTCTCAATTAAAAGGTAATTAAATAAAACAGGCAAATAAACAAACAAAGGATCGGTTTTATTACTTCTAATGAAATATCACAGCTGGTCATAAAAAAAGAATAAGGTTGAGAAAAGGACTAGTAATTCTAGTAGATTAATTTTATGGTAATAATGTATTTCAGCGAAAAATAGAGGATTTACATGGTGAAATAAATCATACGCTTAATCTAAACGTACGCCGAACTATTCAATCGCAATTAATGTTGAAATCTTTATGCAATAATATTTTTTAAAAATATATCGACTAAAAAATAATAACGCAGGCCAGCGACACTGCAAAAATCAAATCGTGTTTTCGTTATGAGAGGATTCAAGTAACTCAAATAATCACTTAATCAATGCTAATTAACGGGCGTCGAATCATGATCCGTTACAGAGCCGTACTACTAACTAACTATGTTAAAAAATTAAATTAAGAATAACGCAAGGTCTATTAGGCCGTAACAACAATGGTAGTTACCTGATCTACGGGCATCTATCGTAGACCAGAAATCGTGAAAAATTGGGAATAATAATTAAGATCAAACGGATTTAACTGAATTTTAGGGTTCGATTAAATTTAAACGGGCGTCTTGGGCTAGACAAAATTGGTCCAAAATTCAAAGTAAACGAACTTTGAAAGAAAATAAGAATAAACTAAATGTTGCCTTAATTAAGGAGGAAAAGTCAAAAAGTTAATCTTTGTTCGAAAAGAAAACCAAACAAAATTATAACTAAGGCTCGAAATTATGCACAATGATCGCTAAATATATATAGAAAAGGAAAGAAATCTCTCACTTGATTGATGCGTAGCTCCTCAGGCAGCTTCCAAAAAACACCTCCTCACGGTAGAAGAAGGCTTCCTTGACAGGCGGAGGACTGCAAGACTCTGTAAAGGTAGTAGCGCTAGACAGGCGTAGCCAAGGAACACTCTGTCGCTAACGATGCTGGTCGATAGCAATGAACCCGACGATAGCAATGGATCCAACGGTAGGTATCGTCCCAACGGAGGAATAGACCAAACGGTAGTTATAGACTCAACGGAAGGAGTAAACCCATTGGTAAGGACCCTGTGAAACAACACATATTCAAGGTTCCACACGTAACTCTTAATTGACGAGCATTATAACTCGGTAATCAAAAAATAAAAAATTATTTTCCCGTGCAGGGGTAGCCAGTTGCCTATCGCTAGATAGCTTTACAGTTGGGCAAGTGTAACTCTGTAAGAGATTAAAAAGGGAATTAAAAATCCGCCCACGTGCGTCACAATGTTGAAATGATGGCGTTCACAGAAAGACAAAAAAAATTTACAAAAAACTCAACTCACCTTGCCAAAGCAGCATTCAAATCCCACAAAGTGCAGTTTCAGACACCAACACTTAAGAAAAGATAAGGTACAACTAGACTGAAGCTGTTAAAATGGCCCGGTTGGAAAAAGCCCAATCAATACGAAAAATCTAAAATTGATTCCAACCGGTGTCCAAAATGGCTGCTTGACTCACAAGATCGACGTTAAGAGTGACGCTAAGAGATCGGAAACTCGAAAAACAGCAGGCTGCGTGAGAATTCCCACCTCGAAAAACTCGCTCCACTAATGAATGCACGGCATGACAAGTCACATGTTCCTCTCAATAATTCATTCAAGGGAATTAGACGATGGAAACCTAGGATTTCGATGTATCGGCATCCACCAAAAAAAAACTACTCAGGGTAGCCAAAAGGGCGTTGTCATTAAGCCATTCCAATTAATAGAATTTCCCAATTATTCAGAGGCAATTAAATAACTGCGCGCGATGCTTAACCCATCAACCAATCCAAAACAGTATGCGCTACGAGAGTCGGAAACATTACAAGGCTACCGACTTTATTTTCATGCACCAAATTCATTTGGTTTGAAATTGAATTGTTTAACAACGCAAATTTTATTTCAATTTCTCGATCTACAGATCGTCGAAGCGAACCCCGCCAGAATATCTACGAGGGTTTTTCGCTATTAACCACGAATGCGCTCGAAGCCATATGAATGATGATGAGTTCTTGGGTTATTCACGTATCGATATACGCTAGTCAAAACGGCCTGTGACATACTGTTACAGTAATTTTAACAATTATTCCTTAAGATGATTTTTGTTTTGAGTTCACATTTGTCCATTCCTACTAGAATTGATAACTATTAATCTTAAACGCAGTTTTAAGCTATTATTCGAACTGGCTAGGGATCAACAGTATCGCAGCCAAAATCTTGTGCACTTAATAGGATCTTTGAATGCAGGGGATCTAATGCAAACTCTGTCATATAATTAAACAGCGTAAAAATATTCATAAAAAATATCATGTCAGTACCCATCAGGTCATTTTCAAAATAATTTTTCTCTTGTAAAATGTGTTATATGATAATTATTCGGTTATTTTAAAACATAAATTAATATTATGATTATTTTTATTCAACCACGGCAGTAGAGAAACTACTTGTAGTAATGTCAATTAATTCCAATAAGCAGGATTGCATGATTTAGATTGGACTAATTCTAATAATGTCAATTAACTCCAATAAGCAGGTGTGCATGATTTAAATTGGATGATGCAAGATTTAACCGCGTAAATATATCAATAAAATATTGATGCCAGTACCCATTAGGTCTTTTTAAAATTAATTTTGCTCTTATAAAATATATTATTTGATAACTATTCAATAATTTTAAAACGTAATTTAATATTCTGATTATTTTTATACAACCACGGCAGAAGAAAAACTTCTTGTAATAAT
>MU195171.1:0-11688 GCA_016904865.1 Pissodes strobi | reverse complement strand
ATTCTCAACTATATTTTCTTCATCCTCAATATTATTCTATTAGTGCTTTTCCTTATTGCTCCTTCTTCATCTTTGATTTGATTGATAGGGCACTTTCAACCTTTTGCAAAGGTTCTGCAAAGCTTTGACGACATTTCTATAGGCTAAGTTTCCCAGATGTCGCTTCATATTTTTGGTTTTCCCTCTTCTGTCTATTAATTGTTTTTCTGTTTGATTCCTTATTTCTTTGTTCATTAAGAAGTTTCTTAGGGTCGTTCAATTTTTCTTTCTCTGCTTTTTTCCATTCCTCTCTAGTTTTCACATTTTTCTTAATGTTAGCTTTATATTTTTCAACTTTCGCCTTCCATTTTGCCAAATTTATCCAGGAATAGGTTGAAAACTTAATTTGAAATATAGAAGATTAGAAACGGATAAAATTTTAACATTCGTTATTTCTGCCAAGATGCAGGTCTGGTTTTACCTTTACAAAAACACATCTGAGTGTCTCATTTGGGGCTATTGTCGGAGTATTGTCCTAAATGCAATTTTAGAAAAGAAATATTGTTGTTTTTCCTTATATAAAATTCTGCTTTGGTCTTTTTCAGTGGCTTTAACTCATTTACAGTATATGCAGTATACGCTGCCAGTTTAAGGAAATTTTTTGAACCGGCACCTCCACCATTCTGTTGCGATATGTTTTAACCGCGACGCCACGCCTTGGCTAGCGTGCAGTAATATTCTCAACTATATTTTCTTCATCCTCAATATTATTCTATTAGTGCCCTTTCTTATTGCTCCTTCTTGATCTTTGATTTGATTAATAGGGCACTTTCAACCTTTTGCAAAGCTTTGACGACATTTCTATAGGCTAAGTTTCTAAGATGTCGCTTCATATTTTTGGTTTTCTTTTTTCTGTCTATTAATTGTTTTTCTTATTCCTTATTTCTTTGTTCATTAAGAAGCTTCTTATGTCGTTCAATTTTTCTTTCTCTGCGTTTTTGCGTTTTCGATCTACGTCAGGTGAGAAGAGATAATAAAGAAAGCACTTCAGTTAAAAACAGTAACAACGTCTATTCGTCAAAGACTTAATGAAAAAACATTAACAATGTCTATTGGTCAGAAGCTTAATAAGATTATATTATACCCGATTACTAAGGTGCGCATGTTCTCTCGATTGAGGTATATTTATAAATTGTTTATAGGGCTTTAGTCACTGTCTTATGAATATAGTTTGTCTTAAGAGTTTGTGTTGTGTTTCATTTATAGTTAGCTTTTCACTTACACATTGCACTTGATCTACTGATTCTACTTTGAAAATTATCTTTCTCAGAACTTTGACAAATTTATTATTGTGGATAAGTAACCCCCGAACTTCACTACCATGTGATCAAGCTAAGCTTAAGTTAGGGTGAGGAGAAAGGATAGATTAGAACCTTAAAGCGCCCATGTGGAAGCCCACGAGCTGATTTTAGGTGAAACACAAAGTCTGCCGAACTGATGGTTCGCTAGCATTATATGATGAAATGTACTGATCGTTGCACGTTTAAGGCTCATAATCGCGTTGCTTATAATTTGTCTTTAATGTTTATATAATATTGGGTGATATTTATTTAGTAGTTTATTTGTTTTAGTAGTTCACAATATGAGAGATGTCCACCAAAAATTATTAAAACATTTTCAGTTTGTTTTGGCTCTTTTCAAATTTAAAATTTGTGTATGGAGGGAATTTTGATTCTCCTGCTAAATCTGTGATATTTATCCTTCCAGTTATTATATTAACTTTGCTTCAGTGAGTCTTACTTTGACGAAGAAGATACCTGCGGCATCATCTTGGTTCATTAAACTTCTTTTTACTGTTTCAGGTCCAATATGTAAATCTTCATTTGCATATTTCTTCCCTCTTTCCAGTATATAATCTTCCGAAATTTAAAAATAGTAATCAATCGATATTCCGCTCTGTCAGTAAATTACAATTTAATGCTATTGCCTCAAAGGCCACATTTACCCTTGTACTTGTTTTATGGGGTAAAAGTGAAAGCCTCTACTCTATATTGTTTCTAATACCACTCTGAAAAATATTTTTAAAAAGCCTGAGCGAATCCACAATGAAGTTTAAAACCACCCACAACAATAATAGCTGATTGAGACCATGCAGAAATGGCACGAGTCAGTAAGTCAATAGCTTTTCAATTTTGTTTACTATATCTACAATCCGGATCCCAACATGTTTAAGAGGCAAATAAATCCTTGTAGAAACTTATATTTCTTCAGAAAATAATTTTAGGGTGAAAAAAAGGCAGTAGCAACCTTTGCCCCAAGCTACATTTACCTCAGTTCATCCCAAATAACTGTTTGTTTCATTAACCAAATAATGGTTAGTTAATTAATTAATGCACAATCGGTAACCCTTCTGTAATTTAATTTAAAAAATCGAAGCTCTTCAGTATTATTGTGTCTTAATATAGTTCGATGGGGTTAGTTCTAGTCTAGTAGGAGGCCGCCAAATTATATCACTCCTACCAATCAAAGTGTGATAATTTCTGTTTAAAAATTATCTCACTGACGGTACACTAAGACAAATTATCCACTAAAAAATACTACATGTATATTAACTAACCAATCTGATATCAACCTCAACATCAATGCAAATGCAACAATGTATGCAAAGTCTTAATGGACAGTAATGGACACAACATGTGGCATATACATCATATGGTAAAAAGCATTCTCGTATTTCTACAAACATTTAAATCCCTAAAAAACAATTATTAAATTCGATCGAGGATGCATATCAAAGAGATAAATTTAAATTTTAAGTCCTCCGACGCAAAAGCCATGATAAGGGCTCCGTTATTGGATACGCAGGGCTAAATCGGGACAGAGACCCCGGTATGTTCGCGATATGTTTGCCGATAAGATGATTGAGGCTCGTTTTACATTGTTATTCATGGATTGGGACGTTGGGCCGAGCTTTCTCGAAAATATATAGTTACATTAGGTAGGGTAGTGGCAATATTTCGAACAGGCAAGTAACTCATTTTCGTGTTAAATCGCTGATTTGTGCCCTGCTCCCTCTTCCATAGGGCTTCTTTTTTCAACAGTGAGCACACAAAAAATCTTGCAGTTTTCCCAAAAGTGGGATAATTTTGGAATGCAATGATAAAAAAAGAAGAATCTCGTTTATTAACACATCAAGTAGAGGAAAGTGGAGTCTGGCTCAAAGCTTTACCCTATTTTGCTTTTGGTAATCACCTAGATCTTTGAACTGGAGAACCTATTTGTGATCGTCATACCTGTAGTAGTGCAAATAGTCTTGGTCTTTTACGTTGCAAAAGTGCAGGAAAATGGACTCGCCAAAGCTGTTTTAACGACCTTATTAAATGAGCACTTGACTCTGCAGAGCTCTAGAACCTACAGGAATTTGAAGGTCAGATGAAAACGAACTGTCCGTTTACCTTTGATTCTGTCGAAAAGTCACTGATTTGGAATGCAGCTTGCAATGGATTGTACATATGCCTGACTCACTCAGCCGGTGGCAATTTTTTTTTAGTGCGTGGGTTAAGTTTATTGTCGTTAGAGTGGGCGTGACTAAATTTTAAAAATACTGCCGGTTTGAAAATTGGATATCAAAATTTTGAAAAAATACCCTGTGAGAAAGCGTACAAATTTAGAATGAAATTAAATTATAGCTTTAGTTTAGTTTCCAAAATAAACACCAGGAATACAAACAACCAGTTTATTAAAACTAACTGCGTATCTATGACAATATACCTTTCCTGAATTAAGGAAATACCATCGACTGACGGATATTATTTTTTTTAAATGAATCACTGCCGCTGATTTACCAGTGTCACTGGTAGTAAACAGTTTCCAAATAGTATTATATTAATTACTATAATTAAGTCTTAATGAAAAACCTAATGTTATTCAATTAGAATAAATAAATAGTATATTAACGGTTTCCAATTTTTATTTATTTATTTATTTATTTATTTATTCAATTAGATGAATTTAATAGTAAACTTAATAATATTCCAGTAGATGAATTATGTTCAAAGAAAATTTAATGCTGTTCTATGAGATGAATTATCTCTAAAGAAAATTTAACACTACTAAGTTACTATTGCTTACATATTATAACATTTTTTTTATATATTAGGGAATAAATATTCGCTAAACTTATTCAAAGAAAATTTAATACTGTTCTATGAGATGAATTATCTCTAAAGAAAATTTAACACTACCAAGTTACTATTGCTTACATATAATAACAATTGTTTGCAAATATTAGGGAATAAAGATTCGCTAAACCACTCTTCCTTACTCCCTTGGCAGCTGGATTTTAGAAAATTTATAAAATGCCTTCAAAAACGCTAAACTAAAGGGAATTTTACTGAATAGTTTATTCATTGTGGATAAAAAAGGGGATTACCTGGAAAAAAGTCCGGAAGATTTGAAACATTCCAGGTTTGTAGGTTTCGAGGTCCCTAACTAAAATCCATAAAATGCACAATTCGACACTTGCCGCCGGCGCCGCCATCTTGCCAAGATGGCGGCCAAAATCAGTATTTTGCAAATATCTCGAAAACTATGCATTTTTCGAAAAAATATGTAGAGAGCAAAATTAAAGAAGAAAAAATTTCCTACAAAAAAGGTTTCATGAAAATGTTTGCTAAAGTTACCCATTTAGACATAAGAGCTCAATTTATGACAACATATTTCGTTAACTTTTATAAACTGCTTTATCTATCTACATATAAATTTGTCATGAATTCTCGTAATATTTTGAGCTTATGATAAACCGGACCGACACATACAGAGCGAATTGGGAAAGTTGGAATAAATAATATGATTGGGAAAAACTTTGGTGATGTGGTTCTGAGACGCAAAGACAAAGTACTGCCCCTGAGAGCAGTGAACTCGAGTATTCGTATTGATGATAAAGTAGTACCCATTGACCCTCCACTCATTTTCCAGATACTTTGTGTTGCAAAACAGAGCGATGAAGGACTTGAACAGCATCTGCAGTATGAGTTGGCTCCGTACCCATTGTCTTTGTTTTCTGAAGCCGGAATGCGAAAAACAGCGAAATCCCTACTGGACAAAGCATTTTCGCCAGTTACAGACATTGCATCAAACGATGCAAATAAAGGTCGCTTTATATCCATCTTGAAACGGAAATTTGAAGAAGTGCACTTCACAGTGATCCAGGCTACAGAAGACGTAGACACATTAATAATAATAAATACGGCAATCGAGATGTCATCTTCATATGAAAACGTTGTTGTTGTTGGAGAGGATGTCGACCTCATTGTTCTGTTGACAGCACTGTGCAAGGCTCACCATAATGTATACCTCCTCAAGCCTGGAAGAGGAAAAACAGTCGAAGCGGCGAAGGACAACATCTTGTTCCTCCATGCAATAAGTGGATGTGATACGACGTCGGCCTCATTCAACCAAGGGAAGCTGAAAACTTTAACAACTCTTGAAAAACGTAGAGACTTAAAAGCTTCTATAGAAGCATTTCAAAATGAGCATGCCACCGCTGACGAAGTTGCTATTTTGTGAAATCGGTAACAAAATGCAAATTTAATTTGGCACCTTTACCACCTACGAGAGCAGCAGCACGACATCATTCATTGCTAACTTACCACCAGGTTCAGCAATGGTATGGTTGTACCAAAGACGCCGAAGAATGGGGTTGGAAGAAAACAAGAACAGGCATTATTCCATTAACAATGTTGAAAGAGCCAGCTCCAAAGTCCCTATTGGCATTTTATCCTGTAAATGCAAGACAAACAACTGTCGTAAAGCCTGCGGATGCAGAAAAGCAGGATTCAAATGTCTGTGGATATCCCTCTGGTGGCTGAAGATGAAGAGTTCGACGAAGTGAAAGACCATCCTGAGTCCAGCATAGCAGACACAAACGACTTTGACATCAATGAGCCAGGCCCGTCGGGCTTGTGCGATAAGTTTAGGGTTTTTATTTACCTAGTGGGTTAGCCCCCAGGGGAAACCACGTAAAAAAACGCGCCATATACTTTACCTCTTGGGTGGTGTAGAAACAAGTACAGCATTTTCAATAATTAAAATTAATTATTCATAAATTAATAACTTGAGTTAATTAATGATACGTCACTGTTTCATGACAAAATTGTAGAAAGCCTCAACAAATAGTTTTAGTGAACCATTCTAGACATTTGATTTCGAAAAATCGACTATATATGATACTTTACGCAAAATTGTAAAATTTCCAGGGATTTTGTGCCTAAACAGTTACCTTAAGCGAAAATTTTCATAAAACCTTTTTTGTAGGAAATTTTATCTTCTTTAATTTTGCTCTCTACATATTTTTTCGAAAAATGCATAGTTTTCGAGATATTTGCAAATTACCGATTTTGGCCGCCAAGATGGCGGCGCCGGCGGCAAGTGTCGAATTGTGCATTTTACGTATTTTAGTTAGGGGCCCCGAAACCTACAAAGCTGGAAATATTCAAAACTTCCCGACTTTTTTCCAGGTAAAAATCCCAATGACTGAATTAGAAGGGAATAGGCAGAAATATAGCCGCTTACGTAAGGAGAGTTGAGCTCAATTCTACCGATATCTGGGTGAGAAGTTCAATAGCAGGTTTAAATAAGTTAAATTAAATTTCTGCCATGGGCTTTACAGTACCGTATAAATTTAGATAATACCAAGAGAGGAAACGGTAGAAGAATTACAGTACATTAAAAGACTGTCTCTTATTAAAATCACTAAATACGTTCAGCGGACTAAAATCAGTATCTCTGGAAGTAATATTTCCAGTATGTGCTTCTCGGTAGATTATATTTAGTCTTTTCATTTGAAAAATTAATGGTAGTAACACGATAAATCAAGAACAAAGCTGAACAAATTAGCCGTGCAGATTTATTAATTGAAATTGATCCTACCAGACTGGACGATGTGTTTTGTCCTCGGTAATTGGAAAACCTAGGCAAAGGTAGCAGTCGGGATAACCAGGCTACACTAAACTCTCTGTCTGATCCAAGCTGGAGAAGACGGCTGGGCTTCTACTCAGATAAAGAAGACCGAAAGCAAATGAGCAGTGGTACCTCGGAAAAACCTTGGTGAAATGACAAACGATTTTTAGCCATGCATCTAAAAAGCACATGGGTCGAACATACCTTTTAAAATATAAGGGTTATCACACGGCTTTTCACACGATGTTTCACAACAGCATAGCCAGTACTCTAACAAAAAATACGCGTTACTATGCTTTGTAATTTTAACATCAACCAGCAGTTGAAAACTTAATTGCCATAAGGCACCTTTTTAGAGGTAAGTCCAAACGAGAAGAGAGCATCAATTTTAATTTCCTTCGATATATCCTATTTTCATGAGCATCTTCGGAAGGTGCTTGCTGTCAAACCGGTCGGAGTACTGAGTACTGAAATGTATTCGTAGTAATAAGGTTGCGACAATCAATACCGCAATTTAACGGACACACAGATAAAATCGCGATATATAATATTCAGATACAATTACAAAGTTACAACCTGGAGTCTATTTCGCATAATGTAGGAAAAGCTGCCAATTTATCTGAAAGAAAATATTCAAAGCTCTCTCAAAGCTCTCAATGTTCACCTTTTTACGTGGAAACTTTGGACTTTGGGGTGATGAAGGGAAAAATGTCATCAAGGAAATTAATACCAAGATCCTTTTTTGACCAAATGAACTTCGGTCTTCTTCATTTTGTATTACGAAGTGTTACGCGTTTTTATAATAATTATTGTATTCTATTAATTTGAACTGTTATTGATTTATATTATTAAACAATGCTTTTATTAAGTTTCCATATTCTCATCTAGTGTCTTACAGAGTTTTGCGCTTGTTGCCAAAGAAAATAAAAATTATGCAAAGTAAGTTTGGGCAGTTGAATGTCCTCCAAGAGATATATACTTCCAGAAATATCACCGGTATTATATGGAAATGTATATCGCATATGAAAGGATAAATAGACCATTATGCAAGTAGTAGACCATTTGAGTATAAAGTGGTAAGAGTAATTATTTCATCTCAAGAAAATATTCGCATTATACCGCTAATTGATGGCGATTTTGATAACGAGATTTCGCCCAAAAAAGCCGAAAATATTTATTAACGAAGAGATTTCAAATTCCGGAATGAGGCTTTGACCACCCATTTTTGATGTCGAAAGCCGTGGACATCTTCGAGTTGCCGGATGCATTTCGAAGAGATGCATTTCGAAGAGACGAGTTGCTACATTGATTTTAAATTTTTCCGAGAAAATGTCCATCAATACCAACTCGGATGTTACATATGACTATAATAATCAAAATAATTGCATTTGCCACCCCTGACAGACTCAAATAAAGGACCTTAACGTAATAGGGTTTTATTGGAGCTAAGTTGGCCCAAGCCCCATAACATCGTTAGTATTTAAGGATATTAGAGGATAATTAATCTTTGTAGTTTTGCAGATTTGTTTTCATTTAAGTATACACTTCTTGGGCCCAAATATGATTTTTTAAATTTTTTAAATTTAAAGACAAAAACAACTTACTAAATTTAGTTTGGATTAGTGCAATGCGTAATATCAAATATGTCTCGAATTACAATTACATATATTAGACTGTTTTAAAGGATCTGCATATTGGAACCTAAGTGAAATGCTTTTTACACCAACGCCTTATATATGGGCTCTTCATTAAAATTGTACTAAAAACTTGAAACTTTTAAGCTGGTCAGGCTGGCGCCTGGCCCCTTGTCCTAATATCTGATTAATCTTACTACGATTTGTCGCAAGCCTAATGTGCTTCGTATCTTCGGCTTCATCTGAACATCGCGTGGGCTCGACTACACACCACCAGAAATAAAATAATTCATTAATTTACATTAACCTGTAACATTTCGGTTGTATAGGTCATGCTTGAATACAAAGCATCTTTAAAGAAGGAATTACACATTTTAGCATCAAATATGATCTCGAATCATTATGCATATTTAAAAAATGTTTTGATGGATAAGGATGTAAATAAACTGCCACACACTTGGAATAATAATACGAAAATTACATAATCAATACAAACGCCAATAGACTGATAAATAAAATATCGAAAACACACTGAAATCGAAATAATTATATTTTGGGATATTGTTCTAGTTTCCTAAAAAGTCTCTTAGCTATAAGTTATAGGTAATCGAAGCATACAAATAAATGATATACATTTTTTGCAGGCTACTTTTTAGACATAATAGTAGAGAAATTCCGAATAAAAAGGCAAAATGCTGTGGATTCTAAAATGTAGGGTAAAGTACAATGCATTTGAATTCCTGGATCAAATGTGTAATTGGAATTAATGATAATTTCGCAAATAAAAACAATAACGAAGCTGGGCTTGGACCAAAATAATCTCGATATAACCACAAATTCAGTAAATCAAATATTTTTTTTGGAAAAATACTCGTATCGTCGATTATTAAGTTTTTAGAAAATAAATGTATCATGTGACGTCCTTGATTATTTTTTTGAAAGGACATCTCTAGTTTAAATTTTTATTCCTTGCCATTTAGAAGATATTAACATTATATTTGAAAAATAAAAATGTATCTAATTAACCTTAATAATTTTTCCAATAATTGCTAAAAATGTAGTCCATTCACTGTTTGGCAATAAAAGCACGATTTAAAGATTTCTGGTTAGCCAACATTCAGGAATTATTCATGCCGCCGACAACTCAAAATTTGCTGGACTTCAAGTACCTCCCTAAAAATAGTCCAGAAAAGTGAGGTCAGGTAACAAGGAGGGCCATTCAAAGGACCCCTTTCAACTAATTCATCTGTTTGAAAATACTGCAGCCAAAGACCCATCGACAGATCTAGCTAGCTGGTGAGGTGCACCATCTTCTTCAAACCAGATATTTCTATTCGGGACATCAACTTCTTCGTAACAAGAGAATAGTATAGCAGTTGATAACCAATGTTCATCCCAACTTAAATTTCGTGATTTTTACGTATAAATATTCATGAGAAAATTTAAGATCTGATGTGTCCTTTTTACGTTGCAGGCACGAGTCGACTTATCTGGGCTTTTGATTTTGTAGACACTTCACGTCTCTTGAGCTTTTCCTCAACCTTCTCCATGGGCATGTTCAGAGGTTCCATTATGAGAATCAAAATTTTATCAAGTGCTTTATCTTCTTCTGACCGCTTCGACTTTATTAATAAATAATTTTTTCTAATGGTTCTAACAGCATCGCTGATCTCCTTAACATCTTTGTTAAATAATTTATTTATGACTGACATTGACCAGGTCTAAATACAGGTCTGATGTAGCTTTCAAACAGATCTTTCTTATGCAGTGATATAATCATGCTTCCAGTCCTAAATAAATGTGATAAAGATATTGAGATGAAAATCAATGATGCTGCTAGATCCATTAGAAAACAATATGTATCATTAATGCTGGAGGGATCAGAAAAAAATAATGGACTCAATAAGATTTTGATTCATATAACAGATCCCCTGAATAAAGCTGTGGAGAATGCTGAGAAAACGCTCAAAAGGAGTGAAGTGTCTAAAAATAAAAAGCCCAGATGTATCGGCTTGTACTTGGCGCGAAAATACACACATCAGATCTTTTTTTATTAAGATTTAAATGGATGTACCCCCATAAAAAAAAGTCCAAAAGAGTGAGGTCCGGAGACCAGGAGGGCCATTCAAAGAATCCCCTTCCCCTAATTCGTCTGTTTGGAAATACTGCAACCAAATACCCATGGACAGGTATTGCCAGCTGATGTGGATCACTATATTCTTGAAACACCAACACACCAACTTCTACAGGACAAGATAACAGAATAGCACTATATAACCAATGTTCGTTCTGGCTAAAATTTCGTAACTTTTACGTATAAATCTTCATGAGAAAATTTAAGATCTGATGTGTTTTTTTAGCAGACACAAGTTGATCTACCTGAGCTTCTGATTCTGTAGGTGCTTCACGTCTCTTCATCTTTTTTCCAGCGTTCTCCACGAGCTTATTTAGAGGTTCTATTATGGGAATCAAAATTTTATTAAGTGCCTTATCATATTCTGATCGCTTCGACTTTAATAATAAATAAATTTTTCTAATGGTTCTAACAGCATCGTTTCTAATGGTTCTCAACATCTTTATTAAAGTTATTTAGGACTGAAAAAAAACAGGTCTAAATACAACATTAGACAGATCCCATGTAGGTTTAAGACAGCTCTAGAAAGGTCTGAAACATGTCTGAGACCTGCATAAGACTTTTCTTATATAGCGAAATAATCATGCTTCCATCCTTAAATAAATGTGATAAAATTATTCAGAAAAAAATCAATGATGCTGCTAGATCTATTAGAAAATAGTATTCAATAAGATTTTGATTCATATAACAGATTTTTTCAATAAGCTCGTGAAGAATGCTGAGAAAATGCTAAGAGGCGTGAAGTGTCTAAAAATCAAAAGCCCAGATTCCTGGCATAAAAAAAAAACACACATCATACCTTTAATTGTGTTATGGAGATTTACATGTAAAAATCATGAAATTGAAGTCAAAGCAAACATTGTTTATCTACTATAGCATCTTTTATAGCACCTATAACATCAAGAAAGGCCACTGACATCAAAGAAAAGGATTGATTACATTTATTAGAATCTAAGTTAAAAAATATTTTACAATATTTCG
>MU195170.1:6042-16502 GCA_016904865.1 Pissodes strobi | reverse complement strand
GACCGACACTGTATCTCTTACGGTTTTCGAGTTCCCCATACATAGACGCGGATTCGAGCCACCCTGTACAAGAAGGCCCAAACTCGAGCCTCCTCGTGGGGATCTCAAAAACTGTAAACTATTGTAATATAGTTGTGGGATTTAGTGTAAAGTTTTATGGAGTCGAGAACATAGGACATTCTTATTATATCCGAAGATATCTGTAAAAGAACTCAAAGATTTTTTCTCTCGCTCACCTATTTTGTTTCGTTTTCGCGTATTCATCATGAGATGCAATTTGTAATTACTGCTTTCTCTTCATTCAATTTGCTAGCTATTCTAAAACATAATACAAATCTCAATGAGTCAACCTGTACTTGATGAAAATTTATGTTAACCTAAATAAATAAAAATCGAGTTTCTAGTAATTTCCACTATATTGCACCGTAACAATTGTTTCGTTACACAGTGACTTCTTCTGAGAGAAGGTACTTACAAAAAAGTAGATGTATTACTTTAAAACTAATATAATTAATTAATTAATTTATAGCCCTTATACATAACATTATTAACAATACAATATATATACAAATCACAAATGCGTTATTTTTAGAAACCGTTTTTGTACAGGGTGGCCAGCTAAGAATGCGAGGTACTGTATCTGGGAAACTATTCATCGTAGAGACTTGCGGCAAAAAATTTAATTACTAAAACGGTCAAGAGAAAAATCCTGGAAAATATGTTCAAGTTTCTAAAATGAGCACTAGCAATGCAATCTTGAATCTAAAAAAGTGATGTTTCTGTGAATTCCGCTATATTAACCTAATAAAAAAATTCCACATATTTGATGTTGAGGATAATGTAAAACTTTTTTGTTTAATGCTTTTTGCTGTATCTCTAAAAATAAAGTGATGGGGGGTATTCAAAGTTTTTCTTTTAAATAACACCCTGTATCTGCGAAACGGCTAAGCCGATTTTAACAAACTTGGGTTAGTTCAAAGGAGCTATTCTTGGGCTACAAATGTTGTGTTATTTAAAGTTTCGTTAGTTTCACATGTCGCCGCTAGAGTGCTATTTTCGACATTCCGACAGAAATGCTTAATTTTCTCAAAAAAATAAGTGCATTGATATGATTTTTTTCCCATGAAAAAGTAGCTAAATAATGGCTAAACAAGCTCGCGAAAACCGCATTTCGATATCTTTTTCCTAACCCAAAATATAGGCAAAAAATGTATTACTTACGAAAATCCCTTATTTTTTTTTACTATATTTATCTGGAATTTTCTCTTTTATAAAAGTTGTGGCCCTGAAAAGGACCGATTTAAAAAAGGAAGGTTCTTAGTGCCCCCGCGAATGCTCGAAATGCTGACCATCACGCTCTATGCATTGCTGAAGCCTCTCATGGGTAGACAAAACTGCAGTTTCAATTTCGGCTCTCGGTATGGTTCGTATTGCAGTACGAATCCGGTTTTTCAAATCTTCTCTGGTCGTCGGTTGAGTCTGGAACACGATGTCCTTTAACCGCCCCCATAAATAAAAATCCAAACAAGTTAAGTCTGGTGATCGCGGAAGCCATGGAAACAGACTTCCTCTTCCAATCCACCGCTGTTGAAATACTGCATCGATATGCTCTCGCACATTAATAGCAAAATGTGCTGGGCAACCATCCAACTGCAAAAACACGTTTTGCCTCGTTTCCATCAACAACGGTAATTGATTGGCCAAAAATTCAAGAAAGATATTGCCATTTAGGGGTTGCTCGAAAAAATATGGCCCAATAATTTTGGCTTCCAGTACGCCACACCACACATTTAAACTCCAACGTCCTTGGTGCTGAACTTCACGCATCCAATGCGGATTTTCTGCAGACCAATAGTGCATATTGTGCAGATTGACTCTCCCATCACTATTAAAAGTGGCTTCATCGGTCCAAAGAATTTGAAATAAAAATTCTCTATTTTCGCGTATCATACCTAAGATCCAATGGCAATAGTCCAATCTGTGATCAAAATCTTCCTCATTCGAAGCCTGATGTAGAACTACATGATATGGATGCATTCTAAAAGTAATTAAAAAAAAGCGTGATGGTCAGCATTTCGAGCATTTGCGGGGCACTAAGAACCTTCTTTTTTAAATCGGTCCTTTTCAGGGCCACAACTTTCATAAAAGAGAAAATTCGAGATAAATATAGTAAAAAAAAAAATTAAAAATTAAGGGATTTTCGTAGGTAATAAATTTTTTTGCCTATATTTTGGGTTAGGAACAAGATATCGAGATGCGGTTTTCGCGAGCTTGTTTAGCCAGTATTTAGCTACTTTTTCATGGGAAAAAATCATATCAATGCATTTCATTTTTTTGAGAAAGTTAACCATTTCTGTCGGAATGTCGAAAATAGCCCTCTAGCGGCGACATGTGAAACTAACGAAACTTTAAATAATACAACATTTGTAGCCCAAGAATAGCTCCTTTGAACTAACCCAAGTTTGTTAAAATCGGCTTAGCCGTTTCCCAGATACAGGGTGTTATTTAAAAAAAACTTTGAATACCCCCTACCACTTTATTTTTAGAGATACAGCAAAAAGCATTAACTAAAAAGTTTTACATTATCCTCAACTTCAAATATGTTGAATTTTTTTATTAGGTTAATATATAAGTAGCGGAATTCACAGAAACATCACTTTTTTAGATTCAAGATTGCAGTTACGCCCCCTAGTGATCATTTTAGAAACTTGAAAATATTTTCCAGGTTTTTCTCTTGACCGTTTTAGTATTTTTTGCCGCAAGTCTCTATGATGGATAGTTTCCCAGATACAGTACATCGCATTCTTAGTTGGCCACACTGTACTTATGGGCCAAACATTGGATGCATACTCTAGATGTGGTCTTATAAGTGTGTTGTACAGTTTTATAATCGTCAATCCCAATGCTCCGTTTATTCTGGATTACAAATATATGCGCTTTATAAGCGAAAATTAACATCCAGATCTTTCACTTCGGTTTTCTTTTTTATTTTAACATCATTTAATGTAGTAAACCTTTCGAGTTAATTTAACTATATAACTCTTCACTATTTACAAACATTTTATTATTTTTAAACAATTTGACAATCAAGTTTAAATTATATTATAATTTAGTAGAATAGAATAGAATAGAATACTTCTTTATTTCAAATCAATCAAAGTACAAGATACAGTAACTAAAATGAAATGACGTCAAAAAAGAGGAGAAAAATTTAACACTTTTAGGAATCAAAATAATCCGCTAGGCAGTATGGTTCTAGTGCCATAAGCAGTTTTGTTACCTCATTTTTAAATTTTTTAAAATTATTTAACATTTTCAACTGGTTTGGTAGTTTATTAAATACTCTGATACACATGTAAGCAGGATTTCTCTCAGTTAAAGACAGTCCATGTAATGGAAAAATTTATATTTTATGTACAGGATTATCCAACGAGGACTAGACAAGGCAATTTTTTGACTTTCCCTGTACTGTTATAAAAAAACTGAAATAGCCATCTTATGTAATTTTCTCCCGCGAATTCGGATATGTTCAGTAAAAAACAATTAAACATCAAATAAAAGTGCTAGGGGTCACTTTGATATTTTTTAAATTAAACACCCTGTATATTCCTACATTTTTGGACTCTCTAGAAATATCTAAACACATTTTGTGTATAATATCATATACCTATCTTTAGCTATTTACCAAATATTGACAGTTGAAAGTCGGGTATTTTGACACTTTGACAGGCTCTAAAATCTAAACAGCACAAGATCAAAGAAAACGGTTTGCACATTCCTATCTTAAGTTTTCATAAACTATCGAATGACAGTATCTTCGAATTTAACCTTCGGATAAAATTAACCGGAACTTTTAAACCTCCGGTTAAATTCAGAGTTACTATCATTCGATAGCTTATGAAAACCCAAGATAGGAATGTGCAAACCGATTTCTATGATCTCGTGCGGTTTAGATTTTAGAGCTTGTCAAAGTGTCAAAATGCCCCACTTTCCACTGTCAATATTTGGTAAACAGCTAAAGATAGGTATATGATATTATACACAAAATGTGTTTAGATTTTTCTAGAGAGTCCAAAAATGTAGTACCTAATATACAGAGTGTTCCATTTAAAAAAATATCAAAGTGACCCCTAGCACTTTTATTTGATGTTCAATTGTTTTTTGCTGAATATATCCGAATTCGCGGGAGAAAATTACATAAGATGGCTATTTCAGTTTTTTTTTATATAAAAGTACAGAGAAAGTTAAAAAATCGCCTTGTCTAGTCCTCGTTGGATAACCCTGTACATGTCTCATAGGTAGAATTAGTGTTGTTTTCGGCGAATGACTCCCTATGTTTGTGTAAAAATATTAGGCATTCAAATAAATAGAGACCATAAACTGTAGAAATTGTTTTTCTCTAAATATACCCCAACACGATTGTTGATAAAACATTTTGTATATGATTCTTATGACTCTTTTTTGTATGATAAAAATGCTTGAAATATTCCCTGATCCCCAAAATATTAGATCGTACCTCATGATAGATTAAAAATTTGCATGGTATAGGGTTATCATAGCCTTTATTATTTAAGTATTTGGATGTGATTCTAAAGCCATAGCATCTCCTGCTTAATGCAATCGTTTTCAAATGATACAATCCTAAATAATTCAAAATTATCAGCATACAACAGACCAGTCGATGACGTCAAACAGTCAGGCAAGTCATTAGTTGTTTGTTTGAGGAACTGTAACTATACTGTTCAGAATAAACTCCTGGACTACCTACCTGTGGACGTTGTATTAGTTATTAATTATTCATGAATTCATATGCTTTTGATGAAAAACCAAAATCGACCAGTCTATTCAATTACTATTCATTGTTGTGATTCACCTTGCCAAATGCTTTCGCACATTCATTATCCATAACATCCAGCTGCTGTTTATCAGCAGTTGCCTTGGATGCTCATTCTAAAAACCCACATAAATTGGTTAGGGTAGACTTGTCCGAGGCAAGTCCATGTTGATCCTGGGACAACCTATTTAAATATAATATTCGAAAGGAGATTTTTTTCAAATATTTTAGTTAAATTGTTGAGTAAACAAATTGGGTCATAATTCCCAACATCTTTTTTATGGCCATTTTTAAATACCGCCGCTTTTAATGCATGAGGCAAGTCCAATATATGTTGTTCGAAATAATAAAAAAAAATTAAATACACAATTTTAGGATACATAATGGTAAATATTCTAAAATACTTTCTAATGCATAGGGTGCCCCAAAAACACGGTCTTTTAACAGTAACTTTATTAGCATGGATTCTATGTAAGACATTGTATCTTGTTTTGTTGATCGCAAGGATGTTGTCCAATTATTTAATTTTTCTTAAAATTTTGTCGGAACACGTCATGTTGGATCACAAATGATAAAATAAATTAAGTTTAATCAAATGAGAAATTGATATGTTTTCATAAACCTTAGAGCTATTTGAATAACTCCGTTGATACAAAACATTCATATGATGTACAGAGTGTTTTATAGCCGTCACAATCTGGCAATATTTAATTCAATAGAACTCTGTTTTACAATTGGAACGTATATTAACACGAGATCTAACAGATAATTTAAATTCTCTTTAAAGCTGTTCAAATTTGCAATTATAACTCGTATTAATTGTCCCTTTTTGGGAAATTTTAGGTTTTAAGTGAAAAATGTATAAATAGCGGCATTTTTTGTAAGTCTGACAAGACTTTAATAAAAGTCTATAATCCCTATAATTGTCTTATGTCTTAATGAATAATTAGATATAACAAAATAATAATCATCAGGAAAATATTTGTTTTAATTGTAATTTATATCCTGATCATTTTTAATGTTTATAACAATCAGGTTTCCAAGAGCGTATGTTTACTATCGAAAAAAATGAAAGCAATTAAACAACAGCTATAAGGAATCAAATAGGAAGAAAATTTCATTGTTCAACATGACCTCCATTAGCATCTAAAAAAATCTATGTGTTCTTCAAATGATCTACTAAGTTCACTTAACACGTTGTTGTGAATATTCTCAAAAAATCGTATAATATTGTGGTTGAAGGAATCTTATACGCTTGCTTTTTGACGTAACCCCACAAATGGAAGTCCATTTTGGTTAATCTGGCGATCGAGGCGGTCATTGAAATGGACCACCCTTTCCTATCTATCAGGAATATATTGCTCAAATACTCATGAATTGCGGCGGTATGGTGAACTGGAGCTTCATCATGTAAACCCCACATTAGGATTTTGATATGAAGAGGCAAGTCGTTGATCATACGTGGCAACTCATTTTGCAAAAACGTCAAATAAACTTGCCCGATTATTCGCTCTTCAAAAAAAATAAGGACCGATGACATAATTTCCAACCTCTGCATTCAGTGACCATCTTGTTTGGCTGTTAGTTCTAATAAAATGCGGGTTGGTGGTCGCATAATATTGGAAATTATGCCTGCTGTCATTTCTATTCTTATGGGACGTAGCTTCATCAACGAACAATATATAGTTTTAAAATGTTCTGTCTTGCTTTCTGTTGAGCCCATTCATAGAAAGTAACTCTGGATGCGCAGTCCTCGTCGTTTAGCTCTTACATGAGTTGAATATGAAAAGGATGCATTTTATTATAACTCAAAATTCTTTGAACTTTATGTCGTGATATATCTTTCATTTGAAATTGTTCTTTGAGACGAATTTTTCAGTTGCTTTCAGAAGCACAGTTAATTCATTTTCTTCTATATACGCAGTTCTAGTTCTTTCAATTTGCTGATATTCCACTTTCGTGAGTTGCTGCGTTACGACAACTTTTTTTTACTTTTACTATTTATCAAATGCGGTAAGTTAAAATCACCTATTATTAATAACTGGAAAACCATATCTAATAAAATACTTTCAATGTCGTGATATATGTTTCATTTTAAATTGTTGCTTCAAAAATATTTTGCTCTATTGTACAGGGTGGCTCGGATTCGAGTCTATGTATGGGGATCTCGAAAACCGTATGAGATACTGTGACAGTCAAGTTAGGACAATATTGCGCATTTAGGTGCATAACAATTACCATTTAGAAAGTTTTAAAATTTCCAGTATTTCCGGAGATATCCGGGAAAAAACCAAACTTTTGAAAAAATCTTTTCATTTTTTTTCTGGGCTTATTGAAAAACTGATTTCAAATTGAATTGCACTTTTGCGTTTCAACTTTTTCCGCTCTATCCAATGGCGGTATCCAGTTTTGAATCCGACGTTTGGTCTTCTAGGGGTCATCGTCAACTTTCTTTTTTTAAACACAACTGTCAAATTTTTGTATCGTTTTTAGATGATATTGGGGTTCTTAATATAAATAATAATATGTGTTTTTATTTTTTTGTATATTTTTTTTAATTTTAATTTTTTTTTAATTATTAATTTTGCTAGTTTGTTACTTTTGAAATTTTTATATTCTATGTTGTTCAGTTAGTTGACAAATAAATGAAGTAGAAATGGAAGCTTTATGCAATTTTATGCATCAGACTAGGAAATTTTATGATACTACTAGGTGGTTCCCTTCTTAATGATGATCATAATAATATTATTGTCTTAATTTTTTATTGGATCCGATGTTATCTGTAACGCCAGATATTATTACTGAATTTCCCGCCCTAGTGCGAATATCGAGATTTTAGTAAATTATAATTCATCTATAATTATTATTATATAACGTTTTGGATTATCTTATGCAAAAGTATATCCATAAGATTCCCATTATATTGGGAAGAATTTTTGATATCAATATTGCAAAATACCTTTAAATTATTATGCGAGTAAAGTTCCATCCTAGAGCTCAATAAACACAATATCGTGTAGTACGTTTATTTATCATGCATTTTAATTTTCTCTTTCACCAGCCTTCGCGTATTCATAGCGATGATTTCTTTTAAATATTTATAAAAAAAAAATTAATTTATAATCAACATTTCGATAGGTGTGTTTTCCCATCTAAGTATAGCGTCACATAGTATTATTATGAATTGTTGATGTTCTATGTTGAATGATTTTTTTTTGTTGGTTAAAAGTTGAAAATATTTTATTTTGCACTGAGCAACTTGTAGCGTAATAGTTCCGGACCATATTCTCGTAAAAAATAAACGAGCATGTTTATTTAATTTTACTATTTTCAACTTTTACTAAAAATAAAGGTTTCACTTTTCCACTTAGCACAAAAAAACAAAATACAATATTTGATAGAGTATAAAAATTTCAAAAGTAAATTTAGCTATTCATGATTACGCCAAAGCAAAATAAATAATTAAAAGAAATATTAAATAAAAATTAAAAAAAAAAGAATAAAAAATAAAAGCACATATTCATATTAAAAATTTCAATATCATCTGAAAAACGATGAAAAAAGTGAAAGTTCCTATTTAAAAAAGAAACTTGATGATTGAAGACGAAACGTCGGATTTCAAACTGGATACCACCATTAGATAGAGCGGAAAAAGTGACAATGCAAAAGTGCAATTTAATTTGAAATCCGTTTCTAAATAAGCACATGAAAAATGTTTCGAAAATTTCGAGTTTTTCCGGATATCTCCTGATATACTCTGGATTTTAAATCTTTCTAAACGGCATATCGCTATGGCACCTAAATGCGCAATTTTGCCCTAATTTGACCGACTTTGTATATCTTACGGCTTTCGAGATCCCCATACCCTACACTCGAATTCATGCCACCGATCTGCAGTTAGCGAAGAACTAACAAAATGTATTTGGGCGCCAATTTGTGATGAAAAGGTATTTAATTACTTTTAATTTAAATTAATTAGGCGTTACTTTGTAATGAATTTCTAGCTCAGTCGCCAATTTGTAAGGATAAAGCGAAAATTAATTTATTTAGTTTATTTAAATATGAGTTTCTGGGGGTGTGAGTTGTCTCTCACTAACTATATTTTTTTTATGATATTGTGGGCGCCAGAGCTCCTTGAAATAATGTAAATAAAAAATAAATATTAAGATATCAAGAATTATAAAGATAAGAACATTAAAAATTAATTCGCGTCTTAAAGAACTCGATCGATCCTACAATAAATCAAACAAAATATTTCTAAAAACAATATTTATTAATTTAACAACTAATTTGCAAGATGATGAGGTTTAAAGAAAATATTAAAATCTATATGACCAGATGTAAATACAAATTATGAAGTTTTGGCTTGGAATAAATTAACTAGCAATGTAAATGAGAATCAATGAAAACGATCAAAATATTTAATTATAACAAATAGTTGGTCTAAGCAAACGATCTTTCTTCTGAGAAATATTACCTATCTTCATTCAGTTATCTGTAACCATGCTATAACTTCGTTCAGCTATTTGTAACCATGCGATCGGTTAGGATCTCCACTGGAAACATCTTCTGTCTGTACCTAAGCTCACCCGCTATAGGCGTATCCAGGTCTTACAGATAATCCTAGTGGGGACTTCTACTTGTTTGCACGGCAAATCTGTAGATGGTGTCTTCGTCTCGAATTTACATAGAAATAAAATATAAAGGTCGTAGACCAACTAATACTGCTTATTAACTAATTATTCAGGGAAGTATCCTGTGGACCTCAGTTGGACTATCATACAGAAGGTATTAACAATGACAATTTGGAAATTTACTGGTTACAGCAGGTATAAACAACTTAAATTACAATTTTAAGTTGAGCAAAAATTATAGATAACTATGGTTAAGCAACCGTAAATAATTACTGTTACTCAAGATACTTGCTTTCTTTACTTTAAGATATGAAATCCAAATAATTTATAATTAAAATTTAAGATTCAAAAGAAAATTATGAAACTTGTCCAAACAGTGGCTCTCGGCAACTTGCAATAGAAGATAGCTAGATTTTTATGATAAATAAGAAAATCGAGGTATAACCTCTCTATAAATGAGCCTTATTATAACTGAAAATAAGTAATTCCTATTACTTTTTTTATATGGCCCTTGGCACATACACGATAATTGAACGTAAATTACGTCTCAATTAATCAAAAATAGAAAAAAACGATGTACAACCTCTCTTTAAACGAGTCTTATGACTCCAGATAAGTAATTTCTGTTACTTATGAAATGAATTTATAAATATGGCCCCTTGGCACATAAACAATAATTGAACGTAAATTACGTCCCAATTAATCAAAAATAAAGATAAGATAATCACTATCTCGCCTTGAGATAGGAACTTAGATAAACGGTAAAGAAAAAAAACAGGTACATTTACACACATGTATACGGTGATCATTTATAATGTCCCCCCCTCTTAACGTTTTTGTTTTTCGCATTGGACAAAAAGTTAAATACAAAAGTTGTGCAGAGTAATGTAAGCTATTTGCAGAATACAGTTAAATATATACAAGGTGTTGCAGAAATGAGTGACAGGTTGAAGTTATATTTTTTTAAATGAAACGCCCCGTATATTGTTAAT
>JAEQML010070847.1:0-16502 GCA_016904865.1 Pissodes strobi | reverse complement strand
TATGGGGAATTCGAAAATCGTAAGAGATACAGTGTCGGTTAAATTAGAGCAAAATTGCGCATTTAGGTGCCTAACAGTATGCCGTTTAGAAAGTTTTAAATTCCGAGTATTTCCGGATATATCCGGAAAAAAAAACGAAATATTGAAAAGTCGTTTTATTCTTTTCGTTCAGCTTATTTAAAAATGTATCGTTATTCAGATCATATTGGCCTTATTAATATGAATATGAGTGTTTTTTTATAATTTTTAAAATTTTAAAATTTTTTTTGTTTTCAATTATGTATTTTGCTTTGCGTTAAAAAATAAACGAACCTGTTTATTCAATTTTACTATCTTTTTATTTTTATTTAAGATAAAAGATCCAGTTTTCCACTCAACACAAAAACAAAATAATATAATATGTTTATAGAATATAAAAATTTTATTAAAATTTTATTTTAAAAATTTTAAGAGTAACTGAAAACTTAAAAGAATCAAAATAAAAATTAGGAAAAATAATACAAAAAGTGAAACACATTTATTCATATTATTAAAGCCACTATCATCTGAAAAACGATAAAAAAAAGTTCGTATTTAAAAAAGAAAGTTAATGATGACCGCATGAAGAAGTAACGTCGTACTAATCCAAAATGAAAAATACCATTGAATAGAGCGAAAAAAGATGGCAATGCAAAAGTGCAATTAAATTTGATATCTGTTTTTAAATAAGGCCAGGAAAATAAAAAAAAATTAAATTTTTTATTCCGGATATCTCCGGAAATACTAGGAATTTTAAAACTTTCTAAATGGCATATTGTTAGGCATCTAAATGGGCAATTTTGCCCTAATTTGACCGATACTGTATCTCTTTCGGTTTTCGAAATTCGAGTCAACCTGTACAGGGGTATTTCACACTGAGTGTTATGGCTTTATTATTGAGCTAAGAAAAAAAAATAAATATTGGGATTGGTTATTTTTCCGGACTATTCAAATACCGAGCAATTGAAGTTCAAGTTTAAAAGAAAATGGCGGAAAAACCCAAGAACATTTTTTTTTCGATTTTCTATATATATTTTAAAACCCTTTTCTCAAAAAATATCACAATTTTCACAAAATTTCACAACAATTAAAACAGCATGCAATTCAATATCGAGGAGACAAGAGGAGCCACATCCAAAACATGACAAAGATTTGATTAGGTCAATCTTGAGTAAGTTTTGATCAAATAACCCTTACCCAAACTGTGGTTTAGGATTGGGTTAGTTAAATCCTCCGTTTGCATTTATATAGCATTCTTTAGTGCAATAGCAAGTGTAAATGATGCAACTCACCTACACTAATAAATAATAACAATAAGTATTTTGGGTCAAAATTTTCCTCGTTACGAAAATGGGTCTTTTATCCCATATTTTTATTTTTACTAATCTTTAGTTTGCTTATCGTTGCTTATAGGTACTTATACCACTTAATCTATTATTTAGCTTGTAAATAAATTCAAATCTTTTATAACATGTTTACATAGAGTGGAGACAAAATAAAAACTCAACTATCTAGACAATGCAGTTAGTTTCTAACCAGGACTGTCTAGACTCTAGACAGTGCAGCAGTCGCTCCTAATTCTAAATAATTTTTAACCACTGGTAAAAGTATTGCTAAATTGGTCGTTAATAGTGACGTATTCGTAATATGCTGTCCACGATCGTAATATATATCTGTCTCGAATATCCGTCTAAATTCCACAATCGTTTTCCAGAGAGAGGAATAGAGAGCACTTTACGTTCCTTTCAACCTAACTTTTATGGAATAAAGCAGAGATGCACTTACCCTTAAAATGTCTCCAACGAGCGATGCTATGAACATATTATCCAATTTAACATCTTCGTTTTCCAAGATATCCTGAAAAGTAAATTGAAAGTCAGCTCTTTACAAGGTAATTTAGCATGTCGGAATAACATGGGATATATTGGGGCTTTAGCCAATTTTTAAAATGGAATATACACTATATTACATTTTCTGTGGAAAGATATTAAGAATGCAGCATACCGTATTTTAATATGTGTAATTCTTTAAAACTTGAATAAACTTTAATTAAATGTTATGAGCTGGATAGTCGAATATTAAAGACGAGGCCAAAGCTCTCAAAAAATTAGGGCCATGACGTGTACGCTTAGCCGATCAGGATGACGAAATGTTGGATCATGCAGTGCTGAGAGACTACGGGAAATTTACTTGTTAGCAATCTTTTTTAGCGGGAAAAAAATTTAAAATAAGGCGGCTAATTCAATTCAGATTTTCCTCTCATGATAATTAAGATATGATCTACTTACTGAATATGGTCGAATGAAAATTTAACCGCAAATTGATATAACATCGAATATATGGGAATGTTCATACCTACAATGAGTCGCTTTAAAAATTTAAAATGTCTTTTATACTCTACTTGACTGAATAAATATTGTAGTCGTTGTCTTGTCAATTTTATTGCAAATATTCAGTTAATTTTGGTTTTAATTTTTAGTTAATTAAACGATTTATTTCATCAAATTAAACGATATTTCTTCTGTTTTTCTATTTTTTAAGTAGAAGAAGAGAAGAAGATGTAACTGTCACTATTACTATGAGCTGAATCTATGAAAAATTTACCAGAAAAAGCATAGAAGAAGAATACGGCCCGGACGACCAAGAAGAAATTGGCTAGACATGGATAATTTTCATCTTGTGTTTGTGGATCTAACTAAAGCATATGACACCATTCCCGTTGAAGAACTATGGAATATACTGGACAAATCTCGAATAAAAAATGTTGCAATAGTAACTAGAAACAGCTGTATCAAAAATCAAAATCAAAATCAAAATAGTTTATTCATGTTAATACAATTTCTTGTTTACCACGTCAATAATTTACCACAATAATATAACTATAAAATAACTGTCAATAAGGCTTATTAAAATATAAAAAAATTAGAATATTCGGTTGAACATATTAAAAATGGTCACCACAAAAAAAAACATTTATGGAAACACCTTAAAATTTAAATTAAAATAAATAAGTAAGCCCTTAATGGGCACCATTTTAAAATATTTGATTACAGGACAATATTCGGTTGAACATATTAAAAATAGTCACAACAAAAAAAATAAAAACATTTACGGAAACATGTTATGGCAAGGTGCCCAGGCCTGCACTGGCACTTCTTCAGCCTGCAGTATGCAGTTACAAGGTTATCGCTTCCACGTGTTGGATAATCGTGTATATCACCGTGAGAAACAAAATTACTTTCATTTTTCTTTACATAAACAATGCTTTCCAGATTAAATACGCTCGGAAAAGTTAGCATTCTAAGGTCTCTAAATGCTCCCCTGCAGTCCTCCCGAAAGCCCAAACCAGCAATGACCCTGACTGCCTTTCTCTGAAGCGCAAACACTCTGCCCGCCAACGACGCCCCACCCCCTACCATTATGCCATATGTCATAACAGAATGGAATAGAGCATAATAGGCAGACAATAATGTCTCCATTGAGACAATGCCCCTCAGATTCTTCAGCAGAAAGAGGCAACTTCCCAGCCTTCTCGACACACTCTCCACTTGGACGTCCCATCTTAGAGCGGGATCCAGGTAAACCCCCAAGAACTTGACAGACTCCCCATTGTCAACACCCTGTAAATCCCGTAAAGTAAAAATTAACCTTTGAGTCTTATCAGTGTTCATGAGAACCCTGTTAGAACGGAACCATAGCTCAGCCCTCTCATGCGCCTCCAACGCCTCCCCCTGAACGGCTTCAAAATCTTTGCCACGGACCGCAAGCGTCGTGTCATCCGCAAAGAGAGTATATCTTGCATGCGCCTCACTCAGAGGTAAATCATTGACGTAAATTAAGAAGAGGATAGGTCCCAGGACCGACCCCTGAGGAACACCAATACTCACAACACTCTCAACCGATGACCCGTCGCCCACCCTCACAGCCTGCTTTCGATCCTGTAGATATGATTCTAGGAGTTTAATACTTCCATTTGTGAAATTGTAATATTTTAGCTTATTCAGCAAAATATCATTGGAGATGCAATCGAAGGCCTTGCTAAGATCATAGAACTGAACGAGGTCATATTCCAAATCTTCGTACGAGTCCATGGTTGTGGAGACTAAGTCGAGAATGCACAGAACAGTGCTCCTTCCCTCCCTAAAACCAAACTGACTATTAGAGAATAGATTGTCATTTTGAAAAAAGGTGTTATTTTTTTTAGCCATGCATTTCTCTATAATTTTTGACACTATTGGTAGTAATGAGATCGGCCGATAGTTGGATACGTCCTCCTCGTCCCCCTTTTTAAAGATAGGCACCACTATAGCTTTCTTTAGAACCTCGGGAAAAACATTCTCTTTAAAACATTGGTGGATCATTTTTGTGAGTGGAATTATTATGAGATGTTTTATTTGTTTTACGAGTTTCACTGAGAGACCACAGGTGTCAGTGCTGTTTTTATTTTTTAAGTTGTCAATGATATCCCTGACTTCATTGAATGTTACTTCACCAAAAGTAAAGCTGTGGATCTATACCTATGTCCCTACACTGTTTGTTCTTACCCCTCTGGTCATTAATAAGACTGCTTTTTGATGGATTCTTTGCCGTTCGAATCATGTTATCGTTTGCTGCTTGCAAATCGATGCCTAGAGTCAAACTAGGAATGGAAATATTAGAAAACTTTCCAATTACAAAAGCTCTGAGACAGGGATGCTGCCTTTACTTTACCTTAACAAAACTCTAATGAAGAAGAGCCTGTTGTGGAATGGGTGTGCTCATATGGTAAAGTTTTATTAACGTGGTAGAGGCAGCGTTTCTGCGTCAGCTAACTAACCCAAACTAACCCACTAAATAACAAGGCCTTAGTGCTTGTCCTGTGACGTCATCCATGTAGGCCGTGCAATTTTATTCGTATAAAGGGATGCATATACTAATATTTATGAAAACTATCCATAGTTTAAAAAACTCTTCTTGTCAGAACTAGCTTGTCAAGAAGTATGTCATAATTTCTTGACAAATCACAAGAGTTATGTTTGTCTTTGGTAGCTGACAATAAACTCCTCAAAATTATCAAAAGTATGTTATCTTCGTGCTCCTTAAAGTCAATTTTCCTTATTTCAAGGGCTTTTGACAAATTTAGCTCATCAATATTTTTGAGCTTTTCATCTTGGCCTGGCCGCATTTTGAAATTTTTTGATAAACAACTAAGGCAGTTTAGAAGTGGTATACAGTCTTCTTTCTAAATCTATTGTAAAAATCTTACCAGTGTTTAAATCTTTAATTGTTGTACTTTTAATATACTACCTTCAGGACAATGATCTTCACATACTTTCGTGTTGTTTGTGGGCTCAAAGTCGTCTCGGGGTATAGGTTTTAGCGATTTTTGTCTTAAACTAAGGTTCTTTGGAAAACCGAAAACATGAACATCAAGCCCATTTTTATAGTTTCCATTACAACCAGGAATACAACACTTTTGAGGCATAATTACACTAAGTATCAGTTATCACAAAACTAGCCGAAACCGAGAGAATAACATGCAATTAAGCACAAATAAAAACCCTTGCACTGTGCTGTAAGCCAAATATATGGCTTTACGTATTTAAAATACACCTAACAATATAAATTGTATACCCAAATATAGAACGAAGTACTAGGTGCAAGTTTCACGCACTTAAAACGACATAAAAGGTCTGGTTTCAGAAAAATGCAAGAAAATAATGCTAATTATCGGCAAATTTGCAAACTAATCGTTTGTTTTGCTTCTTCTTTCTGTTACATCGTGTCAGATGATGCGCTGTTGCCTCTCTATAGGGAAAATATTATTTTAGGGAAGGTTACGAACAAGGTAGTAGTAATACATAATTAAATAAATAATTTACGAAATACCACATTATAAAAAGAAGAAAGAACATCTTATGGAAATTTGGAGAAATTGCAATGTAAGAGAGACATTCTTTATATACGGGCATCCTAATATTCACTACTATCGTAGTACTCTGCCAGCGTTGCAACCAATTGTGCCCCGTTTGCGATTATCCATCCTCCCGCAAGTAAACCTCCTACATCTTCGCTCCAGATCACAAGCGCCCACATGACGTCACGAGCTAAAATTTTGTGAGCATTTTGTCCTTCTGTAGAGGTGTTGTTGGTTAGGCCCTTCGTAGCTGGAAAGTTTTCAAATATTTCCTTTCCTAGTTTGATTCTAGATATCGGTTAATCGTACATCTGTTTCATAGTGATTACTGCAATGTGGTTTATTCGAGATTTGTCCGGTACATTCTATAGTTCTTGAACGGGAACGGTGTCATATGCTTTGGTTATATCCACAAGGATGGATAAGAATGAACTCTACAGAGATCTACACATATATTGTAATTAGAAAAAGTTGCGTCTCACTGAACCTTGCGATAAGATGTTTAAAAATTTGAATAATTCCGTATTTATTTTAAGAAATTAAATGATATTACTTCTATTTTTCTATTTTTAAGTATATTTGGTTATTTTTTATGTATTCGTTTTCATGTGTTGGTAACCAGCAGCGTGAAGATTTTTTTCAGACTAATTTTTCGAGACTCCTCTTGGGCATAGTAACGTGCTCTCGCGCGTGAAGAATATTTCCTGACTAACTCCTTCCCAAAGATTTTTAGCTTTTTATATCAACTTTCAAGGCTTATTTTTCTCCTCGAAAAATCTAGGCATTAAAATGTTTTTGCTAAGAGCACTTAAAATTCCTAACACGTCGAAAATTATAATGTGGCAATTAGGGTTTGAACTTCTTCTTCTTCTTTATCAGCCTTCCTCCATCCACTTCTGGACATAGGCCTCTTCGTATCTCTTCCACGTCTGTCGATCTCTAGCAATTCGGGACCAATTTTTTCCCACCACTTCCACAATGTCGTCTATCCAGCGTCTCTGTGGTCTACCTCTGCTTCGCTTGGTCTCCCTGGGTCTCCAGTGCGTTACCTTGACAGTCCATTTTTCGTCCAGCTGTCTTGCGACGTGACCTACCCAACGCCACTTCAGCTCTGCTGCACGTGATATGACGTCAGCCACCTGCGTTTTCCTCCTGATTATTTCGCTTCTTATTCTATCTCGCAAGGACACCCCCAGCATGGCGCGCTCCATCGCTCTCTGTGTTCGTCTTAATCGGTTTGCACTTTGTTTTGTGTTGGCCATTGTTTCGAGGCCATAAGTAGCCACGGGCAGAATACATGTGTCGTATACCTTACGTTTTAGGTTTATAGGGATTTCCTGATTTTTAAAAATATGTTGGAGTTTGCCGAAGGCGGCCCAAGTAATTCCAATTCTTCTTGATATTTCTGCTCTTTGGTTTTCTTTTCCCAATTTAATAGTATGACCGAGATATATATATTCGGTAACATTTTCGATTATGCTGTTATCTAGGGATATATACAGTTGGTCTGGACTCATGATTTTGGTTTTTGCAGTGTTCATTTTTAAACCTATAGCTTTAGATGCCTCGTTCAGCTGCTGCAGCATTGCTCTCAACTCGTACGGGTCTTCTGAAATGAGGACTATGTCATCCGCAAATCGTAAATTAGTAAGATACGATCCATCGATTTTTAGACCTTTTTCCTGTCATTGTAGTGTTTTAAAGACCTCCTCCAGAGCCAGTGTAAACAGCTTTGGTGATATGGTGTCACCCTGGCGGACTCCTCGGTTTAATTTTATTTTTCCCGTCGTAGTGTTATCATTGATTCTCACATGCATTGTTGCTTTTTGGTAGATATTCTTTATAAGTGCGCTGTACATTGAGTCTATTCTGGCGTTATTTAAACCGTTTAAAAAGGACCGTGTTTCTATAGAATCGAACGCCTTATGAAAGTCTACAAATGCTAGGCTTATGTGTATGTTGTATTCTGTTGGTTTCTCTATGACTGTGCGAAGTGTTTGCAAGTGATCAATTGTGCTGTATCCGCTGCGAAAACCCGCTTGTTCCACTGGCTGGCAGAAGTCTAATTTATTTGAAAGGCGGTTTGTAATGATCTTGGTGAGAAGTTTATAGATATGCGACAGCAGACTGATTGGTCGGTAGTTTTCTATATTCGTTAGGTCGCCCTTCTTGAACAGGAGCACCACCTCGGCATTATACCATTCCTCTGGTACTTTACTCTCGTGTAGACATTTATTTAAAAGGGTCTGGACTCTCTTTTCAAGGTTGCTTCCCCCCAGTTTCAACATTTCCGCCGTGACTCCATCTTCACCAGGGCACTTGCCGTTTTTCATACTCTTTAGGGCTTTTCTTATTTCGTCCAGGGATATATCGGGCATCTCCTCTGAACCTACGTTCGTTACCTGAATTGAGATATTTGGATCTTCATCTGCGTTATTTGTAGATGGTGAGTACAGTTCTGTGTAAAATGCTTCGATGGATTCAGAAATCGTTTTTGGATCAGACATAACTATTCCCTGTTTATTCTTGATCTTCCTTAGTTCGTTCCTTCCCTTTGACAATCTAGATCTGAGAACCCTCATATTTGCGTTATTCTCGATTGTTTCGTGTATTATTTTGGTATGGTGTCTTCTTATGTCTGTTCTAATAGCCTTTTTTGTTCTTTTGTTTAGGAGTCTGTGTTCGTCTGTACCTTTTTCTATTCCCCTTCTTTGTTCCATCAGTTGGCGAGTGTGGGTACTAAGTTTTGAGTTGTTTTGTTTCTTGGTCATGGAGCAGATCTTTTTTGTTGCATTATGTAGAGCAGCTTTTATGTTCTCATTTACTTGGTTGACATCCATTCCTTCAACAGCGTCTTCCGTTTCAAGTCGATGTGTGACTTCTTTTTGGTATTCTTCTTTCCTTGCCCCCAACTCATCTCTGGTCGGAAACCGGGGTTTACTAATAAGTTTATTTCTTTCCTTCCTGATATCTAATCGGAAGCAGGCCCTGGCCATTCTGTGGTCGCTCCCCGTGTCCACTCGGTTCAAAATGGTCACATCCCTGCAGTATTCACGAAAGTTGGATAGGATAAAATCGATCTTGTTTTTGGTTGAACCGTTTGGACTTCTCCATGTCCATTTGCGGTGTGGCGGTTTTTTGAAAAAAGTGTTCAAGCAATACAGGCGTTCGCTATTAAGAAAATTGAGGGTTTGAACATGTTTTGTAAATTCCAACCTGGGTTTTAGTGCGCCGGGTGTTTCAAATTAGGATAATTGAAATTGGTTATTCCAGTTAACATGATTTTGGCATTCCGATCCCAGGTCTTTGCTCGCTAAATATTCTTAATAGAAACGCCTTCTGCCCAATGTTTTCTTTTTAGAGCAAAGTGTTGGGGGGACTTGTTTGTGAAGCGTGCAACTAGTGGGTGACAGTTCTCGTAATTAGTGCATCTAATTTTGTGTTATAAAGCAGTCGAAAAAAATGAAAGCTTCTTAACTATGTAATATATTGTATAATGTTTGGGAATATATTTTAAGTCGTAATAATAATAAACACGTTTGTGCAAGTTGTATTTACTTTGTACTTACTTCTATTACAAAAACACGGACAATAACACTGGCTAAAGTTCAGATGCTACAAATATTTTACAGATTTCTGATTTTATTTTCCTGGCCACCAATGAGGTTCGATATGATATTTAGTTCTAATACTATGTATACCCATCGAAATTGGACAAAGGCTCCCTAGTTAACGTAGCATAAAAGTTTACCTATTGAAAATATACAATAGTTAGTATTCTTTTGCCCGAAAACTTTCAGAATAAACTTCGTATTGGACATTATTCGATAAATACGTACCTTTAGACTTCCACGCGTGCAATATTCCGTAACTATACAAATATTCGGTGGATCGGTACATGCTCCAATGAATGCAATTAAATTGTCGTGCCTTAAATCTCGCATCTGAAACATTCATTAGAAATAGACGTTTATTTATTTGACTCACACCTGACGGTATCAGGAATGTAATAATATCCTTTATAGCAGAGCAGGCGCTAATTTTGCTCATATATCATTCTAATATTGTTGCATATATTAAATTTTAGAGGTTCCTTGATATACCTCTATCATCAGATATGAAGCTGTCTTTAATGGAGGTACGTTTGCAATACATTCCCAAGACATATCACCGGTCTTAATGACCAGCCCGCCCGGGTTATCTCGGTTGACCCCCCTCATACTCATTTCCAGTGGCGTGCGCTGAAATTTTAGGGGCTACAAAAGTTAAGAGTTACGTGGCACTAGTTTATGACTGTTGTTGTGACTTTCCTGGTCTGCTAAGATAGAAAAGGTAACGTTTGCATAAAGAAAGGTTCGAAAAATCATTTTGGAAATTGAGATTGAGATTTCGAATTTAAAGGAACATACAGGGTGATCCCCTATAATGTCGCCCCCCTATAACTTTTTTATTTTAAGTGTCCCAAAAAAAAATAAAAGTATGGTTAAGTAGGTACTGAAAAATACTTTTTTTCTGCGTATAAAAAATATTGGGAAAATGTTCAGTATACAAGGAAATCCAAAAAGTTATTTTTTTTTTCAATGGAACACCCTATATATGAATTTATTTTTCGATTCCTTGTAAAATTCTAAGCATATTTTATGTATGATGTTATACCTCTAAATTTAGTAGTTTCACAGCTATAAACAGTTGAAAATCGGTACTTTGGCTACTTTTCACCTTGGTAGCAAAAAGATCATTAGAGATAGAGTAAAATAAATTTCACATTCCTATCTTAACTTTTCAAGAGCTATCTGGCGGTACTAACTGGCAGGCGGTACCATGAGTACCAAATCTGGTAACTCGGTAGGTACCATAAGTTAGCACCATCAGATAGCTCTTGGAAAGTTAAGATAGAAATGTGAAATTCATTTTACTCTCTAATGATCTCCTTGCTACCAAGGTGAAAAGTAGCCGAAGTACCGATTTTCAACTGTTTATAGCTGTGAAACTACTAACTCTAGAGGTATAACATCATACATAAAATATGCTTAGAATTTTACGAGGAATCGAAAAATAAATTCAGATATAGGGTGTTCCATTGAAAAAAAATAACTTTTTGGTTTTCCCTGTATACTGATCATTTTTCCAATATTTTTTATACGGAGAAAAAAAGCATTTTTCAGTACCTACATAATCATACTTTTAATTTTTTTGAGACACTTAAAATAAAATGTGAAAGGGGGGCGACATTATAGGGGATCACCCTGTACAATGTAAAAGGAGCATTTTTATATTAAATCAGTGGTTGACCCAAATATGTTCAGGTGTTGGGGAAACACTCCAACACATGTATAACTTTCGTTTTTCACCGTATAGTTTGGTGATAACAACCTGTATGAATGTAGTATGAATGAGCCATAATTTATCTTTGAATAGATTTATTTAACCCCAGGTAATTTGTGCATTTAAATCAGCATAATATGTCAGTTCTTCATTACCCCTTAGTCCAAACCTGGATGGTCGATTCAATTATATAAAGCTAAATGTGATTTCGTCAATTAAATCGTGTGTAATCGTTTTCAATTTAATATATCCTTGTCTCAGTCAGTGTTGTGTAAAAACCACATGTCAAAGAAAGAAAAAAGATGCTTTCACCCTCTCAAAAGAAACCCACGCTTACTTTCCCGCCAATCCCCACTCTTAGCCGACTTTTAGCTTGCTGCCAGGCGCTCGCTAGAAGAAGAATTAACATTATTAGTATTAGTGCTTTGCTCATCTGTCTCGTTACAGCTCTCCTAGATTTTCGCGCAGAAAAACATCTAGCCTTGTCCTAGCCCTGCTTAAGGCAACTAATTAGTGTTTCGCTCATTTTGTTAGTCATTTTCGTGTACTAGATCGGTCCAGTCACCGCTCTCTAGCCTCTAAAAGTGTAGTTAAAAATCTCACTCGAACAACAACGACACGTTGCTGCTTGTTCCTTTTCACGCCAAAGATCATTCCTTTAGGCATTTTCTGAGTTTGTTTGCACATATATTAAAAAATATCTGGTGCATACCTATTTTTGGACTTATTTGAACTTCTTTGCAGTAGTTAATTGAAGGAAAAGATAGCGTTCCCTTTGGAAAGTTGAACGTAAGATGGCGGATTGACATTCCTGGTCGAATAATTCCTGCAATCAAGGTGAAAGTGGGATTTTATGGTTACCATAAAACCAATTAAAATGACGTTGGAAAGTAAATAGGTCAAATCTCTCCCGGATGAAGATACAGGTAAAGCAGAGGCAAGGTTCAAAGGTACGATGTGTGAACGTTGCTAAGTTGGAGAATAGTAAAAGTAATAATGAAATTAATTAAAGACAGAAAACTCGGTCGAAATCACAAAATCAAGAACTTTCAGTAGATAGTCACTTTATAAATAACCTGTTTGTAATATTAGTGATATGTGTGAAAGGATGAATGCTTGAAATTTATATAGAAAATACTGTATATATTTAATGCAATTTACACCTGAATTATTAAAGCAAATCAAAATGAATACATGTTTCAATTCACCCTATAGATATAATCTCACTATCCTATAGTAATATAGTTTATTAAAAATGGTTAATTAATATCTAAGATACCACCTTCTCCTTTATGGTATTAAGAAATAGTTAAAATCAATTGTTTATCCCGACCATTCAGGTAATTTCTGTTATGACCATGTTACTTAGAAAATTATCAGATAAACAGAATATGAAGAAACTAATTAGCATTATTAATACTTAACCCGCTGTTATTTACTTTTTATCGGGCTCTCCCCCAAGCTTAAATTCAATCTGGTAAAAACGATTTGCCAAGCATGGACATTTTTTTCAGAGTAATTTTTCTTTGGCAATGTAACGTGCTATCGCGCGTGAAGAAGAATATTTTCTTACTAACTCTTCATCAAAGATTTTTATCTTTTTATTATCATTTTTCAAGGCTTCAGCATCTACCCAGCTATTAAAATGTTTTTGCTAAGAATACCTAAAATTCCTAAGTTGTAGAAAATTTTAATGTGGCAATTAGGATTTTAACATGTTTTGTAAATTCCAACCTGGGTTTTAGTACCGCCGGGTTATCCAAATTAGGATAATTGACATTGGTTATTCCAGTTAACACGATTTTTGCATTCCGATTTCAGGTCTTTGCTCGCTAAATATTCTTAATAGAAATGCCCCCTGGCCAAAGTTTTTAATTTTAGAGCAAAGTGTTAGGGGGACTTGTTTGTGAAGCGTGCAACTAGTGGGTTAGTTTGGCTTAGTTCTTGAGTTTATCATCTATTTTCGCGTTATAGAGCAGTCGAAAAAAATAAAGAATTCGGCTGCACTTCAATTCTTCTCTTGGCTCGGGTGAAGTTAAATACAATGCCATTTATTTGAAATATATTCCAATAGTAAGTTATTTAATTTAATAAGGCATATGAAAGGTGCTATTGTTGTATATTTTCATGAATTTTCTATGAGCCAAATAATTTAACTTTAGAAGCAGTTCGGGCATTATTTCTTGAAACATGAATTTCAATTTTTATTTTTAAAATAAAACTATTATTTTAGTTGAGTTATGAAATAATTTGTTGAAACAATTTAATCAGAATCAATTACTAACTCCATATTTCCGGCAGTTTATAAGGTTTATAAGGACTTTTATTTTTAAAATCATTCAAAAATTCATTCTTCAATTTTAGAGGAACTAAAGGACTGTTAAAAAAATATAAATCCAATATTCTAAATTTTTTAAAACCCGAAATCTTAGAACTTAAACGTTTCTTGATAAATTGATATAAGATCTATATCAAACATCCCACTAAAACAGAGATTGAATATTTTCTCGAAGGCGCAAAAGTTGCTTTAACCGCTAAAGCTATCAAATTGAAAGCAAAATCAGTAGCGCATCATTTTTCCTTGTGAAAGTTCCCTATACATGTACGCCAATGGAAGAGCTATAATTAGAAATGTCAAATTGTATAGCATTTGGTTACATATGTGAGATAGCCTTTACTATTATGGAAATTGAAACAAAATAGCAAATAAAAAAAATAACACTAGTAGATAAGCTATAGAAGTTTGGCCGCAAATCTCCCATAAGAACTGCATGGGACTGAAATCCTGCATTTTCCGTCTAATTTTAGTAGTGGAGGCAATAAGCTATATCGGCTAATAAGGTATCCACTAGATAGGCGTGAGTACGAATCTGTGTTATGATTCTCTGACCTCGGAAAAGGGGGCGGATCCCCACCTAAATGAGGATGAAAACTGCAGGATTTTGAAATGAACGCCTGTTACTGTTAATGGTTGTTCATTTTCGGAGTCGCACTACCAGTGTGCTGACCCCTATTCTATTTTTAGGACAATAATTTACCAAGTCCCCTAGGGTAACGACTCCACCTAGTCAGTAGCTTCATTCCACCTTTTCTGAATGCAACCATAGTTATTTATAATGAAATAAGGGTAGGCCAATCCACTTTCTGTTTTAAAATACTAATTGAGATTTCGAATTTAAGGGAACATACAATGTAAAAGGAGCATTTTTATATTAAATCAGTGGTTGAACCACAAATGTTCAGATAATATCTGTTATGTCCTAGATGTTTAAAAGTTCACCAGAAAAATAAAATATGATATTAATAAGAAGAAACTAATTAACATTATTAACACTTATCCCGCTCTTTATTTACCTAAATTCAATCTGGTAAAAACGATTTACCCAGCGTATACATTTTTTTTCAGACTTTCAGAATTTTTCGAGGCACCTCTTGGGCACAGTAACGTGCTATCGCGCGTGAAGAATATTTTTTGACTTACTCTTTTCCAAAGATTTTTAGCTTTTTATATCATCTTTCAAGGCTTGTTTTCCTCCTCGAAGAATCTGGATTCAACATCTGCCCAGCTATTAAAATGTTTTTGCTAAGAACACCTAAAATTCCTAAGTCGTCGAAAATTTAAATGTGGCAATTAGGGTTTTAACATGATTTGTAAATTCCAACCTGCGTTTTAGTACCGTCTGGTATTCCAAATTAGTATAATTGAAATTGGTTATTTCAGTTAACATGATTTTTGCATTTCGATCCCAGGTCTTTGCTCCCTAAATGTTCTTAATAGAAATGCCCCCTGGCCAAAGTTTTTTTTTAGAGCAAAGTTTTGGGGGAGGGGGACTGTTTGTGAAGCATGCAACTAGTGGCCTCAATGTCTCTCTCAATTTTATGTACATTCTAACTATCTTATACGTACGCCACTAAGTAATTGGGCGATCAAGAACGATATACGCGTTGACTTAAGCCATTTTTTACGTTACAATTGTGTTGCAACTGTGTAACTATTGTCGCATAGCAATTTACTGCACTTACTCATCTGCCATATTGACTATAAATCACAAACATTGCCCCGAAAAGAAAACCGAAAAATATTATAATTTTAATAAAACCTTGCCCGCCTTGCCGGAAGTCGAAGCCGTATAAAACGAATCTGTCCGTCAAAGTCGAAGGCGATACTTTGAATCAGACGGTCTGTGAAACATGTTCACTTCAAACAGATCATATTTAAATATTACAATGAGCAGACGGTGAACATAAAACGATTTCGGTATTTCTGCTTGTCTGGTTGGAGCATATTTACTTTTATTTCAACCCAAGGGAAAAGTTTTCGATATTTACGAATTGGAAAAGGCATCTGTACGAAGGAACAAAACATAGCGCTTCTATGGGGACTTAAACTCATATTTTTTATTTTTATATATCGTAAAAATACAGCAATTTTCTTTTTGAAAGTACGAGCATAATAACTTTTTGAACCATTTGATCTTTGGACCGGTTTTGATGGTGTGCAATTGATAATATGATAATGGTATGTTGGTTTAATTTGTGTTATTAAAATATTGAACCACTAAAAAGAGTACTCGAAATCATTTTAATTTCTAGCTGTCCTGAATATGTATATTTTAGCTCTAATGACGGTTACCTTGATCGAAACCGGTCACCTAATTTAAATTTAGCCCGTTTTTATTGTCAAATAAAGGTTAGTATACAAATAGCATCAACTTTAATATTTACTTACCATTTTAAGTTCCTTTTTCATTTCCCGAGTGATGTCGATGGATTTTTTGTGCACCTTCTTGATGGCGAGAACGCGACCCCTATAAATGCCTATTTCCGTGAAAATAGTCGAATATCGGAAATCTGCGTCCGGATTCGAGCTTAGGGAAACCTGGCTGGTTCTCATAAATGGGTGGTTGGGCTGCAATCGAAAATGTAAGATTATATTGTTATGAGATCAGCGTACGTTATATTAGAGATATTATTCTGTTTATGTGTTTTGAATGTTGGTATTGCCACTTATTTGTCTTCGGCTCATATTTTATCTACAAGAAACACTTTAAGCAACAATCGCAACCTATTGTTACTAAACGCTAAAAATGTCTTTAAAACAGAATCGAAATAATCTCGATTTCTCAATCAGTTTATTTTTTAAATACTTTGTGATAGGGTAACTTCAAAATGTTTTAATATTAGAGTTAATGTTGGATTTAAGGCTATGATGATATTGTAAACTAGAAAGCATAATAACAAAAGAACACTCAGTCTAATGTTT
>MU195169.1:0-12443 GCA_016904865.1 Pissodes strobi | reverse complement strand
GTTATTAACATAATTTGCATAAATATTTCTTCTAATCTCATTGATAAATAATATTTGATGGACTAACATGTGTATACATTTTCATATTGTTATTAACATAATTTGCATAAATATTTCGTCTAATCTCTTTGATAAATAATATTTGATGGACTAATATGTGTATACATTTTCATAAAGTTATTAACATAATTTACATAAATATTTCTTCATCTTCATGGATAATTTATATTTGATGGCATAACATGTGTATATATTTTGATATTGTTATTAACATTATTGGCATAAATATTTCTTTATCTTCGTGGATAATTCATATTTGATGGCATAACATGTATATATATTTGGATATTGTTATAAACATAATCTGCATAAATATTTCTTCTATTTTCATGGATAATTCATATTTGATGGCATAACCTGTGTATATATTTAATGAAATCGTGTTATGCTGTGATCAACACTGCTTTAGGTGAAAACATAAAATGTATGATTTGCTGTCTTTTCGTGCTAGGGTTTTAATATTAGAATGAGTGAGAGAGTACACAAGGGCCTTGATGAATCTATACTAACCATTTCCTACCCTGACGGGAGAATATCCTAGTTATAAATATAATGATCATTATAGAGATAAGTTTAAAACTATACTATGGTATTGTCCCATATTTGCAACTAAATAGCTGGGTAGCCTCCGTAATCCAGGACCTCAGTACCTACCAGCGGCGTCTGGTTAACTAACAAAAACCTCTTCAGTTTTAAATGTATTGTTGCAATTGTGGAACTGCGAATTGTGGTACGGGAGACAGTAATTCAATTAATTATAATACTAATAGATTATACAGCATAATTCGGTTTAGGAATTAAGATCGAGGGTTTCTCTGCCGTACTCTTTCCCCTCGTGAATTCCAGGCTGAGTCCGGCACGTTTTTCTTTAATAAATTAGGCGTATTAGGAATCTGTGGTTTCATTTACATGACGCACCTTTCCCTCAAGTTTCCCTAAATGTGTTCCGTTGAAGCGCATAATGAGTAAGTAAAATTGTGCAAGATATAATAATAACACAACGTAGGTATTGGTCCTCTTTTTAATCTATTTCTTTTTAATCTAATTTGACGATCATTGGCAAAATAAAGGCAAAACACAATTTTACTTATCTGATTCAACTATGTTGAATCGACCCGGGTGCGTTATACTACATAGTGATTTTTTAAATGCAGTCACAAATTGAGTGATAAATACAATTTTTAGTTTAATAACTCTTGAGTTGTTGACGCTTATGTTTTGTTGCCTGTTTGTATTGTATCTATATTGCTATGACAACACTTTTACCTCCGCCGGCGCCGGCGGAAAAGTGAAAAGTAAAGCTCCGGCGCCGGCGGAGGAAAAACGAAACTTCACGGCCGCCTACACAGTCGAGTAATGACGGATTTACTGTCGTTGAAGAAAAAAGGATTTTTGTATACCTATGAAATTCCCATATAGTATGTTTCGGAAAATTGGTAACTAATCCAGTATTTACTGTGTTATAATTTGTCCCAATTTTATTTAATATGTACCGGGTGGCCAACTAAGAATGGCACTCGGCTATATCTGGAAAAGTAATTGTCGTAAAGACTTGCGGTAAAAAATTTATGAGTAAAGCTGCCAAGGGAAAATGTTGGAAATTATTTTATGTCTCCAAAATGGCCGCCAAGGGGCATAATAGCCATCTTAAATTTTAAAACCCGTTTTTTTTTGCAAAATTTTCTTAAATTAAAAATAGTAGAATGCATTGCCATTTTAAAACAGGGATAAATTAAATTACGTTTTGTAAAACACGTTTTGCTCTAGCCCGTAAAGGAAAGTGATGGAACGTGTTCGAACATTTTCGGAAATAAATGTCAATAACTTGAAAATGGCTGGACGGAACTTAAAAACTTATAGTCGTTGAAAATGGCTTTTTTTAAGCTATCAATCGTGCCTTGCGTGGGGTGATTGCGACTTATCACCTAGCCGCTAGAGGGCGTTTTCTGACATAACCGCAAATAAGTCAGATTTTTAAAAAATAAATAAATGCAACGATGCCACTATTTTAAAACAAAAGAGAGCCAAATGAGATCCTAATACGGTAGTGAAAACCGCATTTCGATATATCTCATCTAACCTAAAATATAAGTGAAAGAAATCAGAACACGAAATAAAATCGGATTTTGGGACATTTTTTCGAAAGGAAGAACCGTTGTTATTTGTTATTGTCCTCATTTTAGCACAATATATAATAATTGACTGCTAAAATACCAACATAATTTTTAAAATCTCAATAATAATTAACATTCAGTAAATATGAGTGAATTTTGCCGTTCTGTCCACACAAAATTCGAAATTTTTTAAAGGAACCAAGTAGGCTAGCGGCAACAGTTAGGTATATTATCGTTGCATTGAAAATAAGCACGAAACAATGCATATCAAACACTTCTATGGGTAGAAAATTTATTTTTTACAAATAAGACCAACAAAATATCGCATACCGGCTTATATCTCAAAAACTAGCCTGCTAGAGGGTGTAACAGCCATCACTGTAAAATTAAGATTTTCGTCTTATTTTGACTGATTAACAGGTATCGAAAATATCTGGAGTTCAATTCTTACACATTTCCTGATTCTTTTTGTTCGCAGAACGAAGACTAATATTTGTTATACTTTTTAATTAAAATATTTGTTAAATAATAATATTTTTTGTCAATGGTCAAACCTACTTGAGTTAGTAAACGAATACCGTTAGCAGATATCATAAAGTCCGCGTGCATTCAATGATCAAAGTTCGAATTTCTTGAAGACTAAGCGGTTTATCGAGATCAAACAAGTAATACCTTTTTTCCTTAAAAATAACCAGTTTATTACATTTTTTATTCAAAATCGCGATAAAGTTTTAAAAACATCGATTCATCGTTGCCATCCCTAATTATCATTGCATTGAATCACTTCCACAGGTGGAAAATTAATTTTTTTTCAAAATACAGCCCCAAAAATATCTCATACACTGTAAAAATCTGCAATCTTAATATGATTGACATTTAGTTATCGTCATTATAACTTTTGCGATTTAGTTTTCTAACGCATAGGTACTTGCTTTCTTTAATAGTTCGAATTTTGTGAGGACACAAGGGCAATCAATATTCATATTGAATGAATATTAATTATTATTGAGATTTTAAATATTATGTTGGTATTTTAGCAGTAAAATAATATATATTGTGGTAAAATAACGATAATTACAATTTAATAGCAACGGATCTACTGAAAAACTATCCCAAAATCCGATTTTTTTTTAGTTTTGATTTATTTACTTATGTTTTCGGTTAGGTAAGGGATATCAAAATGCGGTTTTCACTGACGTATAACCTTTTTTAAAATTTAAGATGGCTATTACGTCCCCTAACGGTCATTTTGGAAACCTAAAAATAATTTCATTACATAATAATATTTTTAAATCCATTTATAAATTATTGCTAAACGAAATCAATATAAATATTATTAATTTATGTCCAGAACATATCGAAAAATTATTAAAAATTGTAACAAAAACAATGCTTTACAAACAAATGAAATGGGAGTGTCTGAAAAATTCGGTTGCAATATACGTGACACCAAAGATGCTCAAAATAAACCACATAGAAAAATTAGAATTTTATCAAACCAATGATTTTTTCTAAATTATTTTCATTATTATTTGCAAGCAGCGTGTGCGCTAAAATTTTGCTATTATTAAAATCAAGAAGTCTGCAGAAAAATTAAACTGATTATTTGTTTTACTGTAAATTATAGAACAGTGAAAAAATATCGATACGTATTTTTTAATTTCCACTAAAGATGATTATTACGAGAGCTATGCCAGTTTTTAGTTTTGTATATATAGATATAATCGTTGACTGATTCTCAGCCAACGATATAATATACTAAGCATGGTGCGACGTAACAATTCATATACATGGTGACGTCATAAGCATATTTCATAGTGTTGTATCTGCCTCATTTTTCGAACTATGAAAAAAATAAAATTTTGATGGGCTATCAAAATTAGCAATAAAAATTTTAATGAAACTTCCTCATTGTGGTATTCGCTTGACCACTAATTCCGACACGTTGACAACCACTAGGTACTCGATTATTCGCCAAACAATGAAACCTTGGAATGGCCACCAAAAAGAGCAGACTATTCTACGCGATTCTCGAATCGCACAGACGTCCCAGGCGACCACTGATAAATTTTACGGATTTAGCTGGATAAAAAAGTCAAAACTGAAACATGCTTTACCATAAAGTAGTTATCCTCCAAGTTAATGCTAAGAAACCCTCAGTTACTTACGCTATGCTTAGGTAAATCAATCATCAACTTAGTTGACTATGTTTATTTATAAAATTTGGTAAATCCTTTATACATAATATTATTTTACTAGTTTAGTTTTGTATTCTTGCATTATTTTATATACACTATCACATTTCACGTGATGTCTCACGTTTCACTTTATATTTTAGGTATTAACCTTCTGCTTAATATTTATTTTTTCCAATAAAAATCTAAGTTGTTTTACAATGCTATCATGTTTTATTTATTTGGCACAACTTTATCTCTCCATGCTTCTCAATTTCAATCTTAACAAATTATAACTTATAAAACATTTTTGCTTTCGAGCGACGGTAAGTGAGAAATAAGTATTGTAGTCAACCAAAAATTCGGCTGCCAGCAAAAACTTAAATAAAAAACAAATTCATATAAGTACATGCCAATTTATCTTATTAGAATTATATTTAGTTTACTTACACGGAATGTTCATTCTAATGGCATGATAATATATTAAATTATTCAGTAAAATATAACATCTTTATAAGTAAATATCTTTAAAATCCTTGGTCTTATCATAATTTTTTCGGTCAATGCGAAAACTCCATACGTGCGAAAACTATTTCTTGTGAACATCCGTTGGCCGTTGCCCGAGTATCTTAAAGCGCCACGCGACTGGATCTAATAAATGAATCAAGAATGGTATGAATTCCTTTCGCATTTCCAGGCATATGCCGCGAGGTTGCACCACCAATCAGTGGGTGAGACGTAAGGGTATCGAAAAGGAAGGTGTCACGTTTCTAGGCACGGCATTTGCGCGTCTTCCCCTATTATCAGTCAACGCTGCTATACTATCGATTTTGCTGCGTGCCTTCATCCGTTTTTCTTTTTTGATGATCATTTAATTAAACTGATGATGATCAAATAATTTAATCTGGTGAGCGAATAATTTAATTTGCTGCCTAAATCTCAACTGGTGTCCATTTGGCTACTCGTTCATCTATTTCGCTGCCTTCGTCCATTTTAGTTCAAACAAAAAATGTGATCGTCATTCGAGTAAACTGCCGATCAAATAATTTAATATGATTATCGAATAATTTAAACTCTTTAAAAATCTTCCACATGAGGTCACTTTAGTGGAGTTATTGTCTCGGATACAAAAAATTAAAAGGTTTTGATTACCTCTGTTGGTATGTCATGGAAAATGTGTCAATTCCAGATTTTTTTGTATAAAAATCACTTGAGACAAATATTCCTTTAATTAAAAAGTTTTTAAAACCTATAAAAATGTCCTTCATGAGCAAATAAGATCATATTTAGAAAAATAACATCAAAGAAAAATAATTTGCTGTCCTTGGCACTTGGCATAGTGTCACGAGCCATTTTGCCGGCTTTCAGTTCTTAAGTCAAAAATGCATTTAAAGGCTTCATTCAACTGAATATCTTCTATTTTTTTGGATCGGTGGAGCAGTTCAGGAAAACGCAATATGGTGTGTCCATGTTTGTATATCTAGTGAATATGGTTTTGTCTAGTTCTGTATATCTGTGTGTTTAGCACTTGTATTGAAACTTACCGACCCCCAGTCTATGCATTACCTTCTGAAAGTCGGCAGTCAGACACGTGATCGTACAATATTTTTTTTTTACAAACCTATTTCGACCCATCCATTACGTTGTGTATTTTGTATCTCCCAAGTTCTTTAGAGTTTGGAGCCGCAAAAGTCGTTTACGTTTTTCTTTGTTGGAAACTATCGTTTCCTTTTTTTTATCTTAATTTAGCAATTAATAGACCAAGAACATGTAATACATTTATTAAATAAACGGAACCAGTCAGCACATATTAACATAAAACAAATCTTAATAAATGAAGAAAGAACATCTTAATTTTCTTAAAGTTCAGTATGAACATATGTGAGAAGGCATTTTGTTAAACTCTAAATATACTTAATTATGCCACCCTTCATAACTTGTAGTAACATCCAGGACCGTAGTACCTAATATGTACCAGTTTTAATTCACGAATCAGTTCACCTATTAATATATTAGTCCAGAGTAATTGGATGTGGTACCTGTCACTTATCACATACAACACGCCAGTTATACTTTAGGTATAACTTAACGCCTCAATGCTAACATATTATTGGAGATTATTTAATTACCGAATGTTTTTTTTTTGTGGGCGTGGTACGTTGTACCTGATAATTACTACATTGTTCTCTTCTCATAATATTGTATTAGTCCAGAACTTAACGTAACAACGGTTACGATAATTACGAAGATTTCAAAATGGGAAACAAGTCAAGCAATATAATTAAACACCAAGCAAGCCGAAAGACAACGGTCCAGGAGCGGACGCACAGTTCCTAACAACTCCTGTCGGACATCCATGGATTTTGTCAAGTAATCATCGACTTAACTCGTCACCCTCTCTACAACCTATCGCTTCAATGCCAATACATTATTATTCGCGTGTACGTACCTCTGCATATTCCCATTCATTCAGACATCACACAACAACGTACAATTCAAATTCAACCAACTATCGTATCATACACTCGGGATATTCAGTTGTACGCAATTAAATAATTAAAATTTCGGGAGTACGGATCTTACCTGCGGCAATCCGTACTATTTACTATTTTGTTCTTAACCAGATGACTTCGATAGAAGGTACCCTTCAAAAATCATCGTGCCCATTGATCTCATTCACCAGATGTCCTTAACTTTACTACAAGAATGAAACAAGTGCTAGTGACTTATTTAACAGCTGTGAAATTCGGAAAACATTTGAACTTTCGATCGATTATTGTCTGTCTAGACTTTTTAATTCTTTTATATTTACCTTCGAAATTTAAGGGTTTATTGGGACCAGAGTTAGTGTGACCAGGATAGCATTAAACGTGACCAAAATTTATAGAACCCATTTTTTTCTTGATATAATTCCCCTTCCCATTTTCGTGTAATTGCGCTTACCTGGAAGAATTTGGTTAACTGATTTTTCTCCCCCAGCCCTCTTAGCCGTTCCCCGAGTATTCGTTTTGCTGATTTGTTGTTGTTGAGTTCACAGGCGAACCCTTTAAAAGAATAAATTTTAGAAATATCTTGGAACAGGAAAATTCCATATCAATAAAATTGAGACCCTCCGTGACCCTTCCAGAATTCTCAATTTGTCACTGGTAATATCAGTCAATCCCCACATCGTACACCGTTATATAAGGTTCGGCGTTAGGATCTTCTTTTATTCCTCATTAACAAATATGTCAGAATTCTGAAATTGTTAGTGCATTACTCCATGGAACTTTAGATTGTCAACATCGTACACCGCCATATTAGGTTCGACGTTTAAACGCACCAAAATACCATAAAAAAATGCAACAACAATGTAGCTCGTATTGAATTTCCGCTAAAGTCTTGCAAAACAAGCACCGCACACCATCAGAGGTTCGGACGCTATAAAAATTGCAATACTCTATCGGAAAGTTCAATATCAGCATTAAATATGTTAAATTGATTTTTTTTATTTTGAAATAAATTTAATTTCCCCTAATGTTGTTATTAATTATTTCCTCCCACAGACTTGCAATCCAGCACCGGACACCGTGAGGCTCGGACGCTGTAGATTCACACGCCCCCTTGAGAAAATACCAATAACCAACATTCTACTTTAATTATTTAAAATAGAGTTTAAAATTTAGAATGAATTTCAAGAAATTATTAAATTCCCCTAATGTTGCTTATTAATTATTTCCTCACACAGACTTGCAATCCATCACCGGACACCGTTAGGTTCGGACGCTGAAGATTAACACGACTTTTTTGAGAAAATATCAATAATCAACATTCCCCTTTAATTAATTTAAATTTAGAATTTTCCAGTTCAAGAAATTAATTAGTGGTCAAGCAGAGTTTCGTTCGTACCTTTAAAATAATAAATTTTAGAATAAAATTCAATGCTGTCGGTTGGCTTTTTATATGGAACCTTCCCCTGTATCCAGCCAACGTCACGCATCTCCCCTTGCCTTTTACTTGACTTACGGTATCTTCACCTTTATTGCGTGGCAATATAGGAACCTAATTCCCTTATCAAACTTCAAGAATTTTAAGTGGTTGTAGCGAGCGTATTGTAAGCCGCCCATGATTTTGCTTGTTTAAACACCGTTAAAATTTACCATTGGAATATTATTATATTATATGCATATTATAATGTATGTATATTTAAATCTATTTTATTGAAAAGGATTTGTCTTGCTGGGTTTTCCCTTTTTTTTAAGGAATCATTTGATCCTGGTCTGACACTTTTCACTCTCCCCCAATTTTAAAATATAAATTTTGGAAAAATGCTTTAATTAAAAAAAAAATCGCTACAAATAATATCTAAACAATTGACCCCGGTTTGGTCCGTTTCAGTATGTTATAGTGTATTCTACACCTCAAAAGCTTTAAAAATAACTCTATTTATTAAATTTATTTTGTAAAATGTAATCAGCAGCCTATTATTATCAAAGATTTATTTCAAGTAAGAAATCTGTATCAAACCGGCTCGATTTGTTAACATTCCTAGACTATAGCACACCGACATCAGAGCATCATTCATCATTTATGTTTTGCCAGGCGTGCCTTTATCGCGATTGTTAAAAGAACACGCGAACACAAAAGTTGATATACACCTAATTTATTTTGTTGAGAATCTCAATGGTACTTTATCATTGTGTCAAGCTTGTATTATGTCGGATGAGTTACCGTACTATTTTCTATTGATATTAGCACATTTCTTGTGCTTATTAGCCATATTTTAGATTTCACGAACTAAACTGCAAATTGTAATAATGCAAATTTTATGTAGGTAGCCCAAAAATTATGGCCTAGCAAATATATCTCTGAAAGTAATTGCCCAATAATACCCCTTTCATATCTCAAGGTATTGTTAAAGGTACGATAGTAACATGAAAGCTGACTTAATTTTTCTAACTATGAAGCTTCTCTATAACTTTTCTCCATAAAACTATGCCAAAAGAAATATCTACAATTTACTTTGAAAACTCCTTTATTGAGGGTGAGGAGAAAATGTCAATATTTAGGTACGTATTCAGGGATCAAAAAAAAAAGTTTCTCTAAACATGGGTCCTGTTATCATCTGTTCACTGATGCTTAGTGATAGCAGCCCTCTCAAACGCTAATAAAAATAAGAATTGTCATTGTAAAATTCTGTTCAGAATTTATATTTCGGGACAATTCCTTGAGAAAAATTTGATTGATTTTATTATGCGAGAACTCAAATCTCGCAGTTGCCAAGTACCAGCATCGCTTTTCGAATAGGAGAGTGTCCGAGGGAAGGGTTTTTCAATAAGTTTTTATCACTGCTGAAGAATCTGTTATATTTCCGAGTGTGAGAATTGTATCTGAACGGGAATCAAGACTTGTTGTTGAATAAGAAGAAGATATCCATAAGGCAATCGAAAATGATCCAGGCGTAAGTAAAGTCGCAATTATGCCCATTTGTAATGATGTTATATCTTTGTTTAGTATACTTGATACAGCGGTGACATTGATTGAATTTTTAGGAAAAATTGGTGTCTGATCATTGTCAGCTTTTTATAAATAAACATCCTTTATATTTTTAGCGGAAATATCCGTCACTATTAACCGATAATATTAATTTGTCAGTTTGAAAGTTTAAAAAGATTGCACTAAGAAGGTATAACAAACGCAGCTAATAATTTTAAATATATAAGCCTTTTTCAACTAGAAAAGAAACAAGTCTAACAAACTAACAGTTAGGAAACAGCAAGCCTACAAGCACTGGCAGCAAAATCAGACCGCTGAAAATAGCAGATATTTTGTCGAAGTGAAAAACGAATGCAAAGGTGTCATCGACGAAACTAAGGACAAACACAATCAACTGATCAGGAATAAACTTTTGCAATGCCCCAGTGGCTCCAGAAATTTCTGGTCGGTAGCAAAGGCAGTAAGTAATAACTTTACAAAAACGTCTCTCCCACCTTTGACAGACAAACGTGGCATCACGGCGACTACAGCCAAGGAAAAAAGCAAACATGCTTGCCAAAATGTTTTCATCGCACTGTACGTTAGACATCCCCCAAGGAAGGGCTGTCCCCACCATATCGAACATCAGCACTACCATGGCAGAAGTCAAGTTTCATCATCGTGATGTTAGTAAAATCCTTAAAGAACTAGATACGCAAAGGCATCAGGAACATACGAAATAACTGCCATCATGTTGAAGAACTGCGCCAACGAACTAACACCTGTTTTTTCCAAACATTTTTCCCTGTCGTACCGAAAAAAGATTTACTCATCTTTTTGGAAAGTCACTCGAGTGCAACCCGTTTCAAAAAAAGACCAGAAAACCACGCCCTCAAGCTATCGCCCAATTGCCCTGCTTCCCATAATCTCCAAAGCCATGGAACGTGTAATCAATCAGCAACTACTCAAGTACCTCGAAAACAACGAAATAATCAGCGATAGTCAATACGGCTTTCGCAAAGAGAGATCGACAGGAGATATATTGACCTATGTCACTCATATATGGATTCGGGCAATTGGGAACTACGGAGAATCTAGAGCGATTGCGTCGGATATTTCGAAGGCATTCGACAGAGTGTGGCATGACGGATTGCTCAACAAATTGCCGTCCTTCGGACTGCCTGCTTCTCTCTGCAGCTGGCTTTCTAGTTTCCTTAAGGACCGATCTCTGCACGTTGCACTTGATGGACACATCTCAGACAAATTCACCATTAACGCGGGCGTGCCTCAAGACACAATACTTTCCCCAACTCTGTTCCTCATCTATATTAATGACCTGCTGACCCAAACGAATAATCCTGTTTACAGTTTTGCAGAAGACAGTACTATTGTCTCCCAATTTAGATCAGAAAAACCTTTACCAGCGACTGAGCATTGTCACCGCAGACAGGAGCAGTTTACAGCAATTAATCAAGACCTGGAGAAAGTTCAAACTTGGGGCGACAGAAATTTGGTCCAGTTCAATGCAGCAAAGACCCAAGCAGCTATGTGTTACAGATACTTCACGGCAGATGTTCCCAGGATTTGGCCCGCCTCATCCCGCCCCTGGCAACGCCTGTCAGACAGTCACGACAATCACCCCTGTCAATCAACATCTTCGCACACCCCTTGAGCGCAAAACTAACAATTTATTTCATACATCACAATTAACTCAATTGCTTCTTTTCTATATGCCAAATTTTTCCTGCAATTGTTCATAAATATTCAAAAGCATCAATAATTGTCTACATTAAAATGCATGATTTATTATTAAATTATTTACCGTAATGACGAAAATGCTAACGACATGTAAATTACCTACGATCTAACAGACATAATATCGACACAATGTCACGGAAACACAATGGCATCACCTAAGGTCACATGACCTCCTAGGTCAGTCGGGTATGACCAAGACGATTTAATAAAGTAGTGGTCACGCACGACTGACCACGGAGTGTAATGGTTTTAAATATTTGTAGTAAAAGTAGGAAAGTTTGAATATTGATTATTCAATTTGGCTATATACCAATAAAATGCAAATATTTTCAATTATACTGTCCGGCCACAAAATAATGGATAATTTGGACCACATTGTGTTGAAATAGTTATAGTGATAATTACTTCATTTAGCCATATCCTTAATGTCTAAATTACCCAACGCTAAATTTAAAGCGGAATGGACACTTGGGCTTTTTGTTCTAAAGGTGTTATGAGAGAAGACTTCGGTCAATAAGGAATTAAGAAACCAATTGTAGTGATCTCCTTTTAGCTATGATAAAACCAAACTTGTTTTTAGTGAGATAATACCATTAAATTTACCTTTAATATTGCTGCTCCTGCAATTGCTCCAATGCATTGAGCCAAAATATAAAAAATAGCCCTTATCAAATTGATGTCTCCAGTTACGAACATACTAATTGTGACAGCTGGATTTATATGACAGCCACTGACATGGCCAACAACCTGAAACAAAGAAATATGTTAAATTAGATATTCTATATTATCTATCCATCTGCGTAGCACCTTTATTCCCCTGGTAAATCACGATATTTTATATTACCAAACAACGGCATAACAATTTCATGCATGTTACGTCTAG
>JAEQML010070844.1:0-16502 GCA_016904865.1 Pissodes strobi | reverse complement strand
TTTGTTTTTCCATTCTGAACAAGTTTGTAAATTATACGTTCATGAAATTCTTCTATAGAAGCCTCATACGCATCGGGATTCCTACACAAATGTGCCCCAAATGAGATTTGGGCAGCATAAAGTATCCTGAACATATTCATCGAAAAAATACCATTAGTTTGCTTATCTCCAGAGGCCACCATTCTGTCATTAAAAATATGAGTAAACGTTCTGCACTGATCAAACTGATCATTTTCAAATAAATATGCAAAATATCTATATTCTTTTCTAGCAATGCAAGATCTAACTACGGTATTTTGGCGAAGACAGAAGCAGACAGTACAATTTGTGGTGGGGTGCCCGCTTGGCACTTACTTCAGTATTACTTGTAGTTAACCGTGGTTACTCGCCAAAAAACGCTAATAATCTCCTGACAGGTCCATACATACAAAGTACCTTCTTTCCATCTAAATTTTGACAAAATCGCATTATTAATAAGAATATTATGGGGAGTCATGAAAAGTGAGTCCATACTGTATATAATTTTTTTACTAATAGCACTGATACAATCCTTATCATTATTTGAATTGATTAGATTTTGAAATTAATCATTTCCTACTCATTTTTCAAATAATCCGAAATGACAACTAGTTGTCAAACTAACAAGTTTGACATTTTGACATTTTCCGTTTCCGTTTCATTATTGACCTAGGTTTTTTTTAATATTATTATTTACCTAGGGTGAGAAATGTTACTTCTCATTTGAGGAATGGAGTAAATAATGGTGATTTATCATGTTAGTAGTAAAAAAAAATACTTATCGTCTTTACAAGGAACGTACAAAGTACATACATGTGAGATTTATTACCTATTGACAATATCTATGTCAAGCACACCGATAAGCTGGCCACTAAAATCACAGAATCTTTCCTATTCTTCAATTTGACTGACACAACAACAACTGTCGATGTTATTGAATTGACTGAAACATGTCAATTTAATCATGGTCTACCGACATGTGACAGTTATGTAAATTGATCTCGAATGATGATTCTTGAAGAAAAAAAAGGTCGAAAAATTTGGTTAGCGCGCAAGACGCACACCCGTTTACCCAAACCAAAGAATATTCTACTAAGAATATTCTTTGCCTAAACTAACTACAAATTAATTATGTATAAAAACGGAACGCACAATTAATTTTAGCCACCACTAGATCAGTCAAAGCTTACCCAAAGTAACCAAATACTGTAAACATTCCCATGCACTCTACTTGATTTTTACCAAAGTAAACTATCCAAAACTAATGAAAAACAAGTAATTAATAAAAATAGCAAGCGTTCACGCGCACTTACTTTTTTATACGATAGACAAAGTAAAATTGACAAAATAACCCAAACAAATCACAAGTTAATAATGCATCAAATTAGATAGGGACTAAGACTAGACAAAATAACCCAAAATAATAATTCATAAAAAAAATGGACAGCACCCTTACAAACGCTTGATTTTATTAACCCAAGCTCACCAAAACTAACCAAAATTAATATTCAGTTAGTCTGGAAGAAATATATGTATATTTTTTAAATGTAAATGTTTCGTTTCGAGAAAGTTCCCACTCTAATGAGTAAAAGTCAAGTGCGCGCGTTCATGCATTTGATTTTTACTATCCAAAACTAACTACAAATTAATAATTCATAAAAATAGAAAGCGCTCTCTTTGCGCTTCATTTTTGGGCTAACCAAAACTGGCTCAAAATAACCAGAAATAAATATCTCATAAAAATAGTAAGGGCCCTCACGAAGACTAGATTCTTAGCAACCCCAATCCAACCAAAACTCACCAAGTGATCAAACTCCCGTTCGGAAAACTTCTCATTTGAGTAGTAAGACTCAAGTGCCAGATTACTTTTCATAACCTACCTAAACGAAACTGACAAAAAATTAATAATCAAAGGTAGCTGATATCAACCAACACACCCTAGCCAAAAATAACAAAATGTTAATAATTAATGGAAATAGCATGCGCTGGCTATTTTTATCACGTCAGGCCCAGTTTTTTTTTGTGATTGGTATCTTTAGCAAGAAGATAATTTCCATGGAAACAATTGTAACAACAATGATTATGACGGGAATTATCCTCTTGGTAATACTAACAGGCACGTAAAAAACTGGCCCTCAAGGTAACTAAACATAAACAAAACTATCTGAAAAAAGGTAACAATTCCATTCTTTTTACAAAAACAGATTAACCATAACTAATCAAATCTAAAGATGAAAGCATCAAAAATTAAGTGAGCAGCAAATTGAATGAAAGGTTAGCAACGCTCGTGTCACAACCGGCTGAGGAGACGAATCTTGATAACGCGTGGGAAGACATGGAAGAATTGATTATGGATACGGCGAGGAAGGACATAGGATACAAGCAAAAGATCAAAAGGAAGGACTGGATGACAGACGAAATACTGGCAATGTTTGAGGAAAGAAGCAAATAAAAGAACCAGGGCAGTCAAGACAAATATACAACGTTGCAGAATACTGTAAGAAGGGCAATAAGAGTGGCAAAGAATAAATGGCTGAAGGAACAGTGCGAAGACATGGAACGTTTACAAGAGCAGCACGATGAGCATAACCTGCACAAGAAAATAAAAGAAACAGATATATAGAAAACGAACTTTCTCTAACATACAAAATAATCAGAGGCAAATGGCACAAGACAGCGCATGCACAGAGAAAAGTTATCTGGGAACAGTATATTGGCAACCTCTTTGCAGATGAAAGACCTCAGTTAGAAGATAACTTGGATGATAATTTGTCTGGACCGTCGATTACAATAGAAGAGATTACTAGAGCAATAAATAGTTCGAAAGATAAGAAAACAGTTGGGCCAGATCTAGTGCCTGTTGAACTGCTCAAATTATTGGATAACGAAGGTATTAAGATGCTTCAGGGGGTTTTCAACCAAATTTACAACACAGGAAAATTCCCAACCAAATGGCTTACATCTATTTTCATCCCACTCCCAAAAAAGAACAACAAAACAAAATGTGAAGACCACAGATTAATCAGCTTGATGAGTCACACTCTGAAAATATTTATGAAAGTTATTCACTACAGAATTTCCATAAAATGCGAAGGCGCTATTGGATCCTCTCAATTCGGGTTTAGAAGGGGTCTCGGTACGAGAGAGGCACTGGTCGCAACTCAAGTGTTAATTCAGAACTGCTACGACCAGAGGAAATATGTAGTGATGTGTTTCATAGACTACGAAAAAGCATTTGACAGAGTGCAACATCATAAACTCATTCAAATACTGAAGAACTTGACATAGATCAGAAAGATATACGCTGTATTGAAAACTTGTACTGGAACCATCGTCTGCAGGTAGAGTTTTGATAACGAAGTTACAAAGGCACAGAAAATCCTTAGAGGTATAAGGCAGGGATGTGTCCTCTCCCCATTTCTTTTTAACGTTTACTCTGAAAACATCTTCCAAGAAGCTCTCGAAGGACAACAATTAGGCATCAAAATAAATGATACATGGATCAACAACATACGGTATGGAGAAGACACAGTCCTGATAGCAGATAACATCAATGACCTCCAAAGGCTCCTGGATGCAGTTGGAACACACAGCCGGCGTATGGGAATTAACATCAACATAAAAAAGACAAAATAGACCTAATAATCACCCGAAAATTAGATGAGTTTCAGAATGCAAGACTATCGTACAGTAGAGAAGACACCGAACGGGTAAAAAAGTTTGACTATCTGAGGACTTGGTTGTGTGAAGACTGGTCTTCAGACATAGAAATCAATTGCCGGATAGAAAAAGCGAGGAGCTCATTCATGAGATTCAGAAACGTCCTTACGTACTCTGACTTCGACCTCAACCTCAGAGTAAGATTCACAAAATGATACGTATGGTCCGCGCTATTATATGGCATAGAAGCTGGACACTGAAGATTAATACCATGAACACGCTGGAAGCCGTTGAGATGTGGGTCTACCGAAGAATCTTGAAAGTTCCATGGATAGTAAGAAAAATCAACGAGGAAATTCTGAGGAGGATAAGAGGAGATAGTGAATTGCTGGGCACAATAAAACGCAGGAAAACAGCGTACCTGGAACATGTGATTCGAAACGAGAGGTACTATTTGCTCATGGGAAGAAGGGGACTGAGCAAAAAAGAGGATGTCGTGTCTCCGAAATATCAAGGAATGGACGGAGAATTAATTCACACCATCAGAGACAGAGTAAAATAGTCAGAAATGATCTCAAACATCCATTAATGGAAGTTCTTCAAATCTAATCAAAAATTAATAAGAATAAAGAGCACACACGCAAGCTTTATTTTTACCAACACACACACTAACCACACCTACGAAAATAGTAATAAGTCATAAAAATAGCCTGTTTGTTTTTTTACCGTTGAGGTCCTAACCAAAAATAAACAAAACTAACCCAAACAAAGCAAGAAAACTGATCAAATTTAATCAACAATTAAGAGACATCATCAAACAAGAATGGGTGCTCAACAAATTATTAATAATTCATAAAAATTGCTAACACAGATTAACCGAAACTGACCCAAACTAACCAAATATTAATAATTCATAAGATAGCGCCCTCGCTTACAAGAACTTGGTTTTTATCAATCAATGCTAACCAAATCGAATGCAATGAAATCAAGAATTAGCCCTATCTAGTCAAAAGTAATCTTGGGTTACTCTTGGTTAGTTTAGTTTAAAATCATAAAAAATCATCTAAAGAAGTTGTTTTCCCCATTTGAAATATTAAAAGTTATTTGACCTAAATTAATAAAATCTAGCTTCAAAATAGTAATTTACACAATTGAGAGCACACTTACTCATTACTAACTAACAAAAAATTAATAATTCATAAAAGTTGAGCGTTGAGCTGAGCGCTTGCTATTTTTACGACCACTTTATGCTAACCAAAAACAAAAAATACCAACCCAAAGAAGGCAACAATTCCATTTTTTTTACCAATATGCTAAGATTTTTTTATCCCATTTGAAATATTAGAAGTTAATTAACCTAAATTAACGAAATCTATCTTCAAAATAACAACTGAGAGCGCACTTACTCAGTATTAACTAACCGAAATTAACCAAAAATTAATAACTCATAAAAATTATGAGCTCTTTCATGAGCCTTGGATCTTGATAACCGCAGGCTTGCCAAAACTGGATCAAAACTAACTATATATGCATAATTATTCCTCTTAACCAATTAGATGTTTAAAAAAATATATTTAAATCTTGCAATTCAAATGGCATGCTTGTACCAACCTAGTATAACCAACACTAACCACAAATTCATAACTCAAAAAATAGAAGTACTTTTACCAGCACAGACTAACCAGCCTCAGAATCTAATAAGCAAGTTCGTTCACGAGCATTTTTAACAGCCCAAGCTAACCAAAGCTGCTCAAAGGGAACCAAAACTAGGTCAAATAAACCATAACGAACGCAAAAAGTGTAGAATCGCAATTAAAATCGTCTTAGAAAAATTATTGATTTAAACAATTACTTGTTAGGAAAAATATCGAATGGTAAAAATGTCCAAACTAACATAAACTAACCGAAAATGCACAAAAGTTAATAATGACTAATAAGGGCGTGTAAATATGCATTTGAATTTCATCAACTCATACGAGTATATACTTTAACCCAAACTAAATCCAAGTAACCAAATTGCTCCAAACTAATCAAAAATTAATAACACATAAAAATTACAAGCGCGCGTTGGAGCTCTCGTTTTTAACATTAACACGCTTTTTCTTATTAGCTTCACGTCTATGTATGTTTGTTTATTTATTTGTAACTGACGAACACGGAACGCCAGCTCGCGATCCGTTCGGCATGTTCCCTATCAGGTAGAGGGCTGACATTTTCAGGGGATGTAGACGGGGTAAAATGAAGATTCTGTGCCAAAAGAGGAGGTCGTGTGTTTTTTTTTTTAGTTTTTTTAAACTATATTTAATTTTATCAATTCAGAATAACCAGAACTAACCCAAGCTAAAGAAAATTATTAATACCCGAAAATTGCATTAAAAATTCTACGGTTTTATATAAATTACTATTTCCTGTAATATTAATAATGGAAAGATACCTATATAAAAATAAGTATCACTCTAGCGGTGGACAGGAACCAAGGCCATAAATCACAAAAATGTATCAAATTACATTAAAGGGGTTTCCATTTAAAATAGACGAGAAACGCGTTATATTTATTAAGAGATGCTACAAAAAGAAAGCATTTTATACTTATTATATTTTGTTTTTATCTTTTTTAAATATGAGTGATAACACTGATAACAGTGGCAACATATCCGAAACAAACAATCTCTCTGCTTCCTCCACGGTGTCCTATCAAAAGGTTTCTTCTAGCGCTGAATTCATAGATTTAGAGGGTAAAAGTGGAAAACTGAAGTTTGACTACCTACCTTCTTGAAAACCAAATAATATTGACATGTGATACGTTGTTGGAGAAGGAATTTGAAGTGGAATTCAGATATTGTAATAACATGAGTGTTTTGCGTTTAAAGTAATAAAATTTACGACACATTCGCTTCCCGTGAAGGGAGGCAGTTTTGAGATCGGAATATATAGGTATGTTAAAAAAATACATGATATCCCATAAATTTCTATATTGAGAAAACTAGTTAATGGAAGGGAGCGGGGTAACTAGATCATGTGACCTTCCGCGGATTAATCCTAACTCCAGTCACAGTTAAAATAATGCACATGTATAGGTATCTATTCTTTTAACTGTAGCTCGAGTTTAGTTGTTTAACAAATTGGAAGGACGAGCCAAATAATTAGAAAAACACGTCGATTCACACATTTGCATCACTTACAAAAGTTAGTAAAACGCGCGGAAACGGCGAAAACCTATATAAAACCAAACGAACAACTACTCAAAATTATAACAATCGATAAAACTGGTCATTATTTCATGCCCGCCTTATCAGTAAAAAAATTGCTTTCAAATGAAAGCACTCGACGCTTATCACAAAATCTACACCCATAAATCAGACTTACAGTTATAATCAGAATAACAATAATAATATGTTGTATTAAAATGCTAAAATTATTATACTTGTATCGACTATATAGGTCGTGTTAAGTTAGAACTTTTAAAAAATTAATAAAATAATGCAAAAATGTCACGCAAGTGTAAATGACACTACGAACGAATAAGGGATCTTACTCAGAATATAAAACATGTACCTACTTGGGCGTCTCGTCAGGTTGAAAAAAATGTATTGAAAGAAAAGCAACTAGGCTTTCCCTACGATTACCCAGTGCGTTTATTGCTTTAATAAAAGTTCGGACATGGTTGCATGTCGTTAGTATTATATGATGATGGTTCTCGGTATCTAGATAAAAAATGTTCAGATGTTGCGTGATTGCGTGAAGATCTTAGGTATGTATGATGCATGTTATGGATAGTATGAACGGAAAGATTTGTACTCTCTCCTTGTCCAGATTCTTTCCACTTCTACTACTTTTCTATTTTTCCGTGGATTTTTTGTCGTTCCTAACATTCTTGACCGTTCCTCTTAACGCATTTGCACTTTTTTGAAATTACATTAAGTATATTTTTGAGGGTGTTTATCCATTTTCTTGCATACTGCTAATGGTATTATTTTATACATTGTTTACAAACTAGCTATTTGCCGAAAATTAGCTGGAATTGGTTTTATATAAAATTGTGGTAATAATTTTTTGTTACTGAACAGTTAGGTATTTATGTATCGATGTAACCGATTATATCAATAGTTTTGTATTTCGTACGTTCCTAGGTATTTCCAGTTATGTGTGCTTTTTTTAAATTTTGTCAATCCTTCTGTTGTTATTTTATATTCCGATTATGGTTTTGTCTCTTCCTGTCTTTTCTTCCACAATCCATGATGCAGTACGATTGATTATCTTGTGGGGATTTTGACGAGATTCCTTTCGAGAATCCGACGATTTCTTCTCTACTTGAGGGTATTACTTAAATGTCTTCGGTAGCTGTCATTTGAAGACCTCGAGTGTAATACTTGTTATGTAACATAAATAAGAAAAGGAGAAAATTGAAAAAAAAATCTTTAAAAATAAAAATAACTACTTGTTTCGTTTATTCGGACATTCTATCAATTTTAGGAATAATTTCAATAGAATAGTGACAAGAAAAATATTATTTTTTTTTTGTATTTTTATATTAAAAAAATTAAAACGACAGATACCATGTTTTACACCACATAAAAATAAATACAGATTCAGAAGATAACATACAAACTATACTTAGGTGAACTAGAGAAATCATAATAGACTAAAAAAGAGAAACTAGAGCAACATAGCACTATACTCGACGCGCCGAACAGATTCACTAATCGCGGAAAAAATTATCTCATTTTATAATTGAATCGAACCATTGTTTTATTTTTTTCTTGTCCATAATACAACATATACAAATAGAATATCTTATCAAAGTCCCTATGCTTGGAATCATAAAATAAGACGAGTTATTGAATTTATTGTTTCCGCGATTAGTGAATCTGTTCGGCGCGTCGAGTATAGAAACATGAACTACTGAAAATATAGCACTAAAAAACGGAGCGGAGAAACTATTTAAAAAAAAACACGTTTTCTAATCAGGGTTATCAATCTTTATTAAAAAGGGAGACAGCACAAATATTGAAAATTATCGCCCAATAAGCCTTCTGTCACACATATACAAATTACTCACAAGAATAATAACAAATAAACTAACGACCAAATTAGATTCATACCAATCAGTTGAACAAGCTGGACTATTGAAACGTGGGCATTTTAAAAATAATTAGATGCAGCTAGAATTGACTCCAGATATTCCGACTTAATAGAAAATATTTATAAAAACGCAACGCCAGATCGACCCGGACACCAAGACCGTAGACATTAAAATTAGCAAAGGGGTAGGCCAGGGTGATACCATGTCACCAAAGTTATTTACAGCGGCATTGGAAAATATTTTTAAAAACTTAGAGTGAAAGAATAAAGGAACTAAAATCGACGGCTCATACTTAAATCATCTAAGGTTTGCCGATGATATTGTCCTAATAAGTACCGATGTTGATGAACTGACAAGTATGCTGCATCAATTAAACCAAGCATCTAGTCGAGTGGGTCTAAAAATGCACTTGAACAAAACAAAAATTATGACCCAAACCCTCATACAAATAATAATCGACAATCAGATAATTGAAAATGTTGGCCAATATGTCTACCTTGGACACTCACTAAAACTTGGAAAAGAAAACCAGACCGCAGAGATAACAAGAAAAATTGGACTATCTTGGTGTGCTTTCGGTCGCCTAAATTACTTCTTCAAAAACCAAACCATTATGTGTCTAAAAAGAAAAATGTACGATGCCTGTGTTTTGCCCGTGGCTACTTCTGGAGACTGCGACTATGACAGAGAAAAGCGCCGACAGATTGAGAAAATCGCAAAGAGCTATAGAGAAAAGAATGCTGGGAGTAACTCTTCGGCAAAGAATAAGAAATGAAGACATCCGAGACAGCACCAGGATAACAGATATTATCGAGCGCATCGCATACATGAAATGGCAGTGGGTTGGACATATGGCTAGACAGGACTGTGATCGTTGGACTCCAAGACTCGTTCTTTGGAGACCCAGAGAAACTAACCGGAACAGGGGAAAACCCCAGAAACGATGGCTTGATGACATTAAACAAGACGTAGGACAACATTGGTTTCAGCTGGCGAAAGACAGGAGTGCATGGAAAAGAGGAGGAGAGGCCTTTATCCAACAGTGGACAGTTACAGGCCGGTGATGATGATTATCAATCTTTCAAATTGGATTGTGATTTGAGTGAATAATAAAAGGTATTCTCCACCGTTGGAATCCATTGTAAACAGGACATAACGTGGTTCAGTTTACTCTCCTCTATTGAAAGATCTTCGTGTTTCTTTTGTGGCAAATGTGCTATTGGTATCTCCTGGACAACACTAGGTCTGCCTCGTTTCTTTAAAGAAAAGCTTGTAGGCAAGCCAGAGTAGGTTTTGTGTATAACAATTTATAAAGGATCTTCACAACGTAATTCCAGTTTTACGGCATAGCTTGTTCTTACATCCTGAAGCTTCTTAACGTCCTTGCCAAGTTCGGAAAATAATAGAAATCTTCCGTTGTCATTACAGTAACTTAAAAAGGCCTTTAATTTTTTTTTAATATTTTCCCAGTACTTAAGAGAATGCACTGCGGTCTATTTTCTTGCTGGCTTTTCAACATGCAAGATCACGATCACTAGGCACCATTGTATGTCTGACTTCAGGAAATACATGAATGATTGTGGAAAATCTTTTTTGGGCCATAAGACGTAATCACAGCGCCACAATGGTCCAGTTCTTGTTTTGTCTGCCACAGTTGTCAGACACGGCATATAAGATTTGACCTTTGATGTCAAACGTTTCAAAATATTTTAATAAATAACTAGCTATTTCGTCGGAGCCTCTCTTTGCCACAGACTCATTCCATAAGTAGAAATAACCCTGTTCTGGCGCAATACAGCAGTGAATACTAAAATTGAAACACCGCAACTTTTCTTTATAAAAACATGGCCCCGTTGTTAATTTTCAGCCTTTGTGAGGTGCACATCCTTAGATACTTTCAATCCTTTTAGCAGCTCTTGGTTTCCTGATTTATTTGCCGTGGAAATATTGATTGCATTTTCATCACACTTAGCGCAGGTATCTGATTTTGGATCTTTAAAGGAAATATTGTGGTCTTCAGTAAATATGGTTCTAAATGTATCACAAGATATTGGAGTTTTCCCTTCTTCAGTGCGTTGTAAATTCTTCAAAAGGGGAAGTGATCTTATACTCAAAACTCATGTACAACTTGTCTAGATTATTACTACGGCCGTAGTGGCCTCGTATTTTGGCAATTACTCTATGAAATCTTTTATCTCTTTAAGATCAGCTTCACAATATTTTTTCTTGTGTGTTTCCCTCTCTGATCAATAAGAGGAACTAAATATTGGCCGTCACATCTTCCTCGACCAATTTCACGGATCGATATAAATGCTTGTTTGCAAATTGCATAAGAGGTATTGTGACCTTTTACTACACATGACATTGTACAGGTTCGACGCGTGTCACTTTTCTTTATTCGTATTCTATTCGGTTTGGATTTAATACAGCCAAATAAATATGAATTATGCAGGTCGTAATTTGCTAAACCCCAAATATCGTCAAAAAGTTTATTCCTGTTTGCATCAGGTACATTTTCGAAACACTTGAAATGAATATGAATTGCCTTGACGTTTCCTTTAAGTAAGATTTATACACCTGCCGACTATCCTTTAGTTTCTTAATTTTACCACGACCTAAATAAATATACAGTGGGTTCACTGGAGACAAAGTTCGAATTTCGCCGACAGCGTTTGGCGTCGGAGCGAATCCGGATCAATCTGTTTCGTGACCTGCGGTGGCCCTGCTACGAGGGACAGTGAGTATACAAACATCCTGAGATTGTGTACTGTCGCGTTGTATCATGTATCAAATAATAACCGAGGAAAGCACATCAGCAAATACTTTTGAACCTCTCCGAAACGTCCGGAACGTGGGGCCCGACAGACTGCTCGCGGCTGCAGCTGTGCGGCGGCTTTTGCGTTTGATGTAAAAACATCAAAACGATTTTGCTGAGTGGCTCTACTCGATATTGTTTGTAATCTGATTTTATCATGTATACCTCCTAGGCGAAGCCGTTTTTTGCCCTTGGAAGATGAAGCAATATTCTGCAACAAAAGCATTTACGTAAAACTTGTTAAATACAACACTCTCGAACTAAGCATGTAAAATATGATAAGTTAATGTCGAGATTAATGTAGTAGATAACATACTTTACATGAACCACTCATAATAACATGTGCGAAAACCGAGACTAACCTCAAATGTGTCATCTTCTGCCTCTTCCACAGACTCACTGCCACTAGGTTCGTTCGGAGTCTCGATCAGCTACAGAGTCATCAGAGTCACTAATTCCATTTTACACTTTTATACCCACAACAACAAACAGCTGTTAGGTACAGCGGTCATATTGCTTTGACACATAACACGTTTTATATGCGGCATCATCATCATTCTCCAGCCATTTCCGTCCGCTGTCGGACATAGGCCTCCTCAAGTTTCTTCCAAGTTTCGCGGTCCTGTGCCGTTGCAATCCAATTGGTGTTGACCTTTTTTAAATCATCCGTCTATCTGGTGGGTGATCTTCCGGGATTTCGTTTGTCTGACCATGGTCTCCATTCCAGAAGGTTGTTTCATCCATCTCTGATCTCTTTGTCGTACTACATGAGCGGCCCACCTCCATTTCGACTTTGAGATCCCTTCAATTATGTCTTCTACCTTTGTTCTTCTACGAATCTCCTCATTTCTTACTCAGGGTTTCTGCCCCATATGTGAGGACCGGTAAGATACACGCATTAAAAGTCTTCCTTTTTAGACTTATAGGAATTTTGTCCTTAAATATGTGTCTCAATTTGCCGTATGCTGCCCATCCGAGGTTCATGCGCCTTATAAGTTCACAAGTTTGGTTGTCCCTGTCGATTTTTAATTCGTGTCCCAGATAGGTATACTTTTCTACATATTCTACTTGCACTCCCTCTATGTATATATTTCCTGTTGGTACTAGGTTTGTCATTGCCTTAGTTTTGGCATAGTTTATGTTCAGACCAACCGCTTCCATTTCGTTCTGGAGTTGTTGCAGCATGTCTCGTGCTTCACTTAGATCATCCGCAATCAACACTATATCATCAGCGAATCGGAAATTATTTAGTTGTTCTCCATCTATTGTAATACCCTTGTTATCCCAATTTAGTCTTTTAAAACCGTATTCTAAAACCACTGTGTTTTGGTGATAAAGCGTCTTCTTGTGGTACCCCTTATTTTATATCTATTTTCTGCGTGGTATTATGCAGTCTTACAGTCGCTGTTGCATGTTTATATAGATCATATACAAGTTGGGTGTACCTGTGATCTATTCTGCCTTCTTTGAGAACCTGGAGGATAGCATACATTTTCACTGTGTCAAACGCCTTTTGGAAGTCTACGAAAACTAAAACTAATGGTCTATTATATTCTAATGTCTTCTCTTTTAACGTTTTCAGGCTTTGAAGGTGGTCATTCGCCCCAAATCCTGTCCGGAACCCTGCCTGCTCTCTTGGCTGGTATAGGTCGAATTTCGATTCCAGTCTGGTTGTTATTATGCGGGTATATATTTTGTAAATATGGTTCAGTAAGCTTATGGGTCTATAGTTGTCTAATCTAGTACTATCTCCTTTTTTGTGTAATAGGATGGTAGTGGGATTGTTCCACTTTGAGGGTATCTCTTGATTTTGTAGACATAAATTAAACAGAGTCTGCATTAGACTAGTACCGATCCTCCCATCTTTATTGCTTCAGTTACAACTTGATCTTCACCTGGGGATTTTCCGATTTGTTGTTTTTCATTTTCTTGAGGGCGCGATATATTTCTAACTTAGTGATGTCTGGGATGTCTTCTGATCCCTGGTTTTGCACTTTCTCTTGATTTAATTGATTTCTTTCTGGGTACCCCTTCTTGTTTGTATATAGCTCTTTGTAAAAATCATTCACTATTTGTATTATTGCATCTCTATTTGATGTTACATTTTCATCATTGTGTTGGAGTTTAAATATTTCTTTTCTTCCAGTGGTCAGTTTGTTTCTTAGGACTTTCATTCTTTTATTTTCTTCAATGGTTTTTACCCCATTGTCGTCTTTGTATTTTCTTAGATTTTTATATTTCTTTATTAATATGTTTTAGTCTCTGCCCGTCTGTATTTGGTGCACTTTTAAGGTATCTTCTTTGTTTTATTTTATTTTGTGTTTCCCTACTGATTTTTTCTTCTTTGGCAGTTTTAGGACAGTAATGTCTTTGAGCATTTTCTAATGATTTTATTATTTTCGTGTTTATGTTGTTTATGCTATCTGCTTCTGTTATTTCATTTAAATGTGGCGGTTAACAATAACAAGCAACGTGATTTAATATATTCTATGCACTTCTCTGATAAAATCGCCGTAGTTAACATTACCAGGGAAAGGATGGTACTTAACAAGTTTTTCACCATAATATCATGATTTTGAGTTAAATGTCACTTGACTGACAGGGTCTTCATTTGGCGGATATTTTTTGACACAGAGACCTCACGTAGTTGTAGACGTCTTGACAGATGATAACTAAAAAATGAGCCTACTCCTACTCCCAAACAAGGTTGCCAATTTGAACGATTAATCGCCAAATGGCCGATACAGATAACGATTTGGGATCAGTTTATCTACTTTAAAACTTTTTGGGTCGATGCGGATGGCACGATTCGAGTCAAATGATACGGGAGAATATCAAAAAGTAATACAAGCTACAATTGGGGTGCAAAATGTGTTTTTTTCATTAGAATACAAAAATGGTCAGAGCATATATAACTAAGTTATGTACCTAGTTCGCTGTCCCTCTATGATATGATTTTATATGTATAGAATCCTGTTAATTCAAGGGGTGGACGAACCGTAAATAAATTAGATTGTTCACAAGCACAGTTGCTAAATCGGGCGATAAATCACCAAATACGACACACAAATATTAATAAAGTAAATAAAAATATTGTTAAGGAAAGTCACAAGACACACATTATGTCCACAGGGATGCACTAATAATTACATCTTTACGTTTTCATACTATAATGTTACTAGGATAACTTCCTAAAATTATTTCAAAATTAAACTTTTTCTAGAAATGCAAATACTCCAGCTAGTTTGTAAAATAATTTATATTTAGGAGCTTACGTTGTAGTTTTACACTTTGATCTTCATCATTAAGTTTTAAATATAATTTAATTGAAAACAAGAGACCTCGGTATAAAATGCACCTGAGAACCAGTCTAATGATAATTAAATATTTATTAATGATACTGGTGTGTCAAGGGCAGAGTGCTGCGTGCAAATCAAGTCAAACAGCTTTTATAGTGAAAATCTATCGGGTAAACTGCATTACTGTAATATTTTTTTGCAACGAAAGCAATAAGAAATGCATAAACGTAAAATGTATATTATGAATGCCTAACAATACACAGTTGAGAACATCTACAGGTATTCCAAAAGGAATCTTTTATTGTTCAAGATTTTACGACTAAAGTGAAATTTACAATTTTCTCATCTACAACAATAATTTACTATCAAAATTTAAATTCATTAGATAATTTTCTGATAGATTCAGACATTAATAAAACATCGAAAAAAACATGTAATTAATAATACAAATATTCCAACCTGTTTATTCTCTGAAAGCAGTCAGAGGCACACGTCCCCATAGCAAATTCAACTAGAAACTTTTCTGTTTCAGTTCCAGGGCGACAAGCATGAGGCCTACGTCCGACTCACCCTCCATCAACACTACAGGGCGGTCAAAGAAAAACGCACTAACATCGGGAAACCGTCGCGAGATGGCAGCATCTGTTTCGCCGAAGGATTCAATTTCAAAATGGCGGCTGCACAGGCTGATGTCAGCAGTTTGGCGTTCCACGTGTTTCAACACACCTCCGGATACGGTAAGGGTGCGTGTCGTGTTTGTTTAGTCTCGTCCTTTGTGTGTGTGCATCCTCTTTAATTATCCCTTGCCACTGTCCTTACTTTTTGTGCTATTGTCTTTAGTTTTTGTCCTCTTCGTTTATTCATTGCCACTACTCATGCTACTTTTTTTATTCTCGCATATGGTATCTATCAAATTTTTATCGGCAAGTTGCATTTCGTGCTATCTTTTATGTTTGCTTCCTTGTTCATTCCTTGCCACCAGGTCTAGCCACCGTTAATTTTGTTTGTAATTTGTGCTTGTTTGATCTGGTCTTTTGTGTTTGTCGTCTTTGTATACTAATTGCACATTCCTTATTTTCTTCCTGTTTATACATGTTTGTTTAATCTTATATATTGTATGCGTGTTTTCGTTGTTAATACCTTGGTACCGTCTTTACATTTTTACTTTTTATTTATTTTGCATATAATAGAGTAATACAAAATTTATTTATTTATGATTACATGCTTGGTGTAGGATCCCTGTCGTGTTTGTTCAGTCTCGTATTTAGTGTCCTTATTTTATTCGTGCTTGTTTAGAGCCGTTTTATGCCTTTATCCGCTTTGCTTATCCAATGCAACCCTCCTTACTTATTTTTTTCTTCCAGCTTATGGTATTATCAAATTATTACTCGGCACGTTGCTTGGGGTTGGGTGCATTTCATGTTTATTTAAGCGTGTCTTTCGTGTTTGATTTCTTTATCACTTCCTTGCCACTGCGCTCATTTTTTTTCTTTATTCGTGCTTTTTTATCTCATATTTTTAAGTAATTTCATTCACTTCTACTATCTTTAACTTGTATTTATTTATTTATTTAGCATATAGTATGTACGAAACTTATCGGTTTGTTTTCTTGGTTACATACATGGTG
>JAEQML010070843.1:0-16503 GCA_016904865.1 Pissodes strobi | reverse complement strand
CCCGTTGTGATTTTTTATTACCTTCGGATTTTGAATTAATATAATAAAGCCTTCATTCTGTGAAAATTTCAGCTTGTAACCCCGAGGTGCCCACAGAAATCATTTTACAGAAGGCTTTTACTGCGTTGGGCACTCTACTACAAAGTATTACCGTTGTTAACAAATTAAATAATTTAAAATTTTATCACTTTTGATCGAGATTCAAATTCAAATCAAATGTCACGGTGACTAACAGATGGGTAAGCTGTTGAAAATTTTAGTTTCAAGGATTACCACCAAACGCCATACTCCTCGGGAATGCGCAATGAATAAGCGGTCTTAAAAACTTCCGTATCTTTCGGCAATCTCTCTTTAGATATTTATTTATCTCTGGTAGAAACTGACTCGATGCGACAATAACATTTTACTAATTGCACGTCCCCTCGTATAGGACGTGATCCAACGACGGCAAAGCCAGGCAAGCAGGTGCCTGCCGGTGCTCTTTGATCTCAATACTTCAAGGGATTTGAACTCACTGACGTTCCTTGCTTATACCATTGTTTATACAGGGAAAAAGACAATGCTTATACTGTGCTTTGGTCAACGTATGCTTGGACATGCGCAGATGCAAAAGTGCGTGCTAAGTTTGACATTTCGCCTGTTATATTTTTGTTGATTATGATTATTATTGATTTGCATAATATGTTAATTTGTAATATTGTTGGTAAATAGTATACAACATGGTAAATAGTCACGTCATGGATCTGACAGTTCAGTTTGGTTTTTAATAAGAAAGATCGGCAACCGGTAATTGAAAAAGGTAAAATATTATGATGGGATAATAACAGAAGTATGTAATTGAAGGGTAGTATCAGTGGATGCACAACTGTTGTAAAATTTGAACAAATAAGAAAATATAATAATCTATACTCTATTTTTAGACAAGGTTTGTGAATGCCTATAGATACAATTAAACACACTAAACTACTCTTATAACTTTGCAACTGAACTAATAGCGCTTTACATTTCAACACTCAATGATTAACTAACCACTAGCACAGTTTATACCGTTGACGGTATAAGCTGTGCCACTAGTGTTGTTGAGAATTCGAATTAAAATTGTCGCGCCCCAGAAAACTACCCGTCTAAAGGGGCCTCGACTCCTTGGGAATAAAGGTGTATTAAGGAAAACACCAAATGTCACCTTTACTCTCTGTTGTGGTCCTGCAGGAGTTATACCACAAATACGGCACAGTCAAAGTACAAATCTAATTTCCAAACATCCAACCTGCAATCTTCGGATACAGAAACTCTCGATCACGCCCAAAAAACCACCAAAAAACTGATTACTTGTAATTGAATTTTACTAACATTAACATTATAACCCAGATAAACCCACACCAGATGCGAAACCTCCCACCTAACGCATGAAACAAGAATTCGTTTAAACTCCGCCTCCTTGGGATGGCCAGCCATCCCAAGAAATAGTCAGGGCAAACTCTAGTGTGATTCTAAACTCTAGCCACGCGAGTCTTTTGGTTTAGTCCGAGAGCGTTACGAAAAATAATTAATCTTTATTTTATTTTTGTTAAAAATGCCCTTATTTGAATTGTTCTACTAGAAGTGGTGGCGAAAAATCATTATTTAAATTACCCCGCGATCCTGAAAGGTATGTATAAATGTTGTTTAATGCACACTCCCGCACACTTATTTCCAAAGTTATTGCATATTCTAAAATCGAATGAGCACGAAATTCGATTAAATCTGAAAACTGGCAGATACAATGTTATAGTTAAATCTTTTTTTAAATCCAACTAATGTTATACAGTGACCGCCAGAATATTGACCACACATGGGAAAATTTTTTATTATTATGATATCGGAACTTTTGTTTTAACCAATCAATTCTGCATGTCTGGCAATCTGAAAATGCATTTAAACATTGAAAATGTTTCTGTTTTCCTAGTATAAGGCCTCAAATCGTGAAAAAGTGCATGCTACATTTGCCACATTCATGACGTCATACGCGTGAGAGATCGTGTTAGTTTGATTATTTAAGCCTACATTTAATTATAACGTATCGGAATCGGTTCAAATGACTAAAATAAATTGGAACTAACTGAAACTAACCGAAAATTTATTGAACGACTAACCAAAACTAACCAAAAGCACCAAAACGGGCTAAAACGTATCGGAACAGGTTACAAAAATTAAAGTAAGTTAAAACTAATCAAAACGAACCGAATTTTGGCGACTAACCAAAACTAACTAAAAACATTAAATTTGATTATAACGTGTCGGAACCGGTTCAAATAACTAAAATTAATTTGAACTAACTGAAACTAATCGAAAGTTGATTGGACCACTAACCAAAACTCACCATAAGCGCCAAAACGGACTAAAACCTATCGGAACAGGTTACAAAAAATAAAGTTTAAAATTAACCAAAACGAACCAAAATTTGGCGACTAACGAAAACAAACCACAAATATTAAATTTGATTATAACGTATCGGAACCGGTTCAAGTGACTAAAATAACGTGGAACTAACTGAAAGTAACCGAAAGTTGATTGAATGACTAACCAAAACTAACCAAAGGTAACTAAAAGCACCAAAACGGGCTAAAACTTATCAGAACAGATTACAAATATTAAGTTAAAACTAACCTAAATTAACCGAATTTTGGCGACTAACCAAAACTAACCAAACACATTAAAATTGCTTATAACGTACCGGAACCGGTTTAAATGACTAAAATATATTAAATCTAACTGAACTTTACCGATAGTTGATTGAACGACTAACTAACCAAAAGCACCAAAACGGGCTAAAACGTATCGAAATAGATTAAATATATTGAAGTAATTTCAAACTAACCCAAATTAACCAAATTTTGGTGACAAACCAAAAACATTAAAAATACTTATAACGTCTCGGTACCGGTTCAAATGACTAAAATAACTTGGAACCAACTGAAAGTAACCGAAAGTTGATTGAATGACTAACCAAAACTAACCAAAGGTAACTAAAAGCACCAAAAGGGGCTAAAACTTATCAGAACAGATTACAAATATTAAGTTAAAACTAACTTAAATTAACCGAATTTTGGCGACTAACCAAACACATTAAAATTGCTTATAACGTACCGGAACCGATTCAATTGACTAAAATATATTAAATCTAACAGAACTTTACCGATAGTTGATTGAACGACTAACTAACCAAAAGTAACCAAAAGCACCAAAACGGGCTAAAACGTATCGAAATAGATTAAATATATTGAAGTAATTTCAAACTAACCCAAATTAACCCAATTTTGGTGATTAACCAAAAACATTAAAAATACTTTTATAACGTCTCGGTACCGGTTCAAATGACTAAATAAATTGGAACTAACTGAATTTTACCCAAAGTTGATTGAACGACTAACCAAAACAAACCAAGAGTAAGTAAAAGCTTCAAATCGGGCTAAAACGTATCGAAATAGATTAAAAATATTAAAACTAACCCAAATTAACCGAATATTGGTGACTAACCAAAAATAAACAAAAACGCTAAAATTGTTTATAACGTATCAGAACTGGTTAAAATGATTAAAATAAATTAATACTAACTGAAATTAACTGACAGTGGATTGAACGACTAACCAAGACTAACCAAAAGCACCAGAAAAGGCTAAAACATATCGGAACATATTAAAAATATTAAGGTAAGTTGAAACTAACTGTAATTAACCGCATTTTGGCGACTAACTAAAATTAACCAAAACATTAAAATTGGTTACGACGTATCGGATCCGGTTCAAATGACTGAAATAAATTAAAACTACCTAAACTAACCGAAAGCTGATTGAATGACTAACCAAAACTAATCAAAAGTAACTATAAACACCAAAAAGGGCTAAACCTATCGGAACTGATTAAAGGTATTAAAATAAGTAACTAACCCAAATTAACCAAATTTTGACGACTAACTAAAAAATTACCAAAAACGTTTAAATTGGTTATACCTGTTCAATTGACTAAAATAAATTGGTACTGGCTGAAAGTAACCGAATGTTGATTGAAAGACTAACCAAAAGTAACTAAAAGCACCAAAACGGGCTAAAACGTATCGAAATAGATTAAAACTATGGAAGTAAGTTAAAACTTATACAAATTAACCGAATTTTAGTGATTAACCAAAAAAAAAGTGGGTATAACGTATCGGCACTGATTCAAATGACTAAAATAAATTACCTTTAGTTTTAATTTATTTTAGTCATTTGAACCGGCTCATATACGTTATTACCAATTTTAGTTTTTTTGGTTAGTTTTGGTTCGTCATTCAATCAACTTTCAGTTACTTTCAGTTAGTTCTAATTTATGTTCGTCATTTGAACCGATTGCGATACTTTATATCCAGTTTAAATGTTTCTAGTCAGTTTAAGTTAGTCGCCAGACTTCGGTTAAATTCAACTTAATCTAATATTTTTAATCTGTGCTGATACGTTTTAGCCCTTTTTAGTGCTTTTGGATACTTTGGTTAGTTTTGGTTAGTAGTTCAATCAATTTTCGGTTGATTTGAGTTAGATTTAAATTATTTTAGCCATTTGAACCAATTCCGATACGTTATAACCAATTTAATTTTTTTTTTGGTTAGTTTAGGTTAGTCGCCAATATTCGGTTAATTTGGATTAGTTTTAACTTACTTTAATATTTTGAATCTGTTCCGATACATTTTAGCCCGTTTTGGTGCATTTATTTGCTTTTGGTTAGTTATTCAATCAACTTTCGATTTCTTTTAGCTAGTTCCAATTTATATTAGTCGTTGGAATCGGTTCCGATATGTTTTAATCAAATTTAATGTTTTTGGTTAATTTTGGTTAGTCCTTAAAATTGGGCTCGTTTTGATTAGTTTTAACTTATTTTAATGTTTGTAACCTGTTCCGATACGTTTTAGCCCGTTTTGGTGCTTTTGGTTACTTTTGGTTAGTCGTTCAATCAACTTTCAGTTAGTTCCAATTTATTTTAGTCATTTGAACGGATTCCGATACCTTATGATCAAATTTAAGTTTAAATAAACAAACTAACACGATCATACGCATGAGAGATCGTCATGTGGCAAATGTAACGTACTTTTTCACTATTTGAGACCCTATATTAGGATAACAGAATCATTTTCAATGTTAAAATAACCTTAAATCGGCTTACATTAAAGCATATTAAGGGAATTTCTGTAAAAAAGTCAGTGCAGCCATAATAACCCAAGATGTCCATGACCGTCTGTTGGGAAAAAAGGAAGTGAATGGCTATAGCAAATTTTTATTTTTCCTGAACCATTCCACCAACAAATCACGTATTCATTTAATTGGTGCAGACCAACTATTTTAATTTTGAAGAACAATTCTATAATCATATCGAGATTATTTGGTATAACCGCCACGTCAAGGTTAAAGTTAGCTGGCGAGGAATTTGCCGATCTTTTACATCTGGTGTGGGTTTATCTGGGATTATAATATGACATTTTTTTTATGACAAATCTAGTATTTCTACCTGCGGACCTGAACTTATTTCAATTATCTAAAAATACGTTATGTTACAAATTTAAACAATGAGCCATTGGGCTCTGACAATTTACGTCGCATCCGAGTATTCGGAAATCATTCGAATGATTTTATTACAAACAAATAAGAAACTCACGCGATAGACAAATGATACCAAAATAATAGCAATCTAAATTAATTTGAATTATTTTGAGGATTTTGGTTTACAAGAAACAAGCGATAAGCAAATTATTAGCGAATAGGTATGAATTAATTTGTATGATGTTTATGTTGAGTAGTATGATTTTTGATTCCTAATAGGTAATAGGCTAGATATGGAAATCGAGATTTAGCCGGTTAATTAAGATTGATGTTGAGATTGACAATGAATTTATTGGAGATTGAGTAGTTAAATTTCAGGTGGTTTTGGTCCAAAAAAGTATGCAACATATAGGAAATTTCTTTATTATAGGTTTCTCCGAAAATTTTATTCTTGATAAAAGTTGACGCTTGAAAAAAAACTAATATTGACAATGCCAAATAAGTTATACCTACAGGATACATAAAAAATACAAAAATGAGTTTAAACAACACAAATTTTGAAATATTGGAAAACATTTTGCAGAAAAAGTGAAGTTCCTATATAAGATCAAAATTAAAGTCAAATACCACTGTTTCCAAAAGTGCAAATAGTTTTTTGGGCATTTTCTCAATAATTGGTACTTATTTGACTTTTGTTTTTGCTTTTTTTACCCTTATGTTTTGTATTTTTTAAGTACCCTGTATAACTTATCTTTTATTTAGCAATCTCAGAGTTAGTTTTTTTTTTTTCAAGAATAAGTTTCTGAAAAATCCACAATAAAGAAGCTTCCCATGTGTTGCATACTTTTTTTGGACACACTGTATATATGTCAATGCACATTGGCGTTACGAAACGAACTGTCTTGAGTATTGGAAAAAAACTAAACACAATGATGAGTGCATTTTATTTTATCAAATAAAACATTAATCCTTTACAAAAGAACAAAATTGAACAAAATAAATAATAATCTATTTTTTTGGTTTAAAAACTTGAAACAAAACTTAAATAACTCTTTATAAAACTGAGCAAAATAAATAGTATATACTTGTATATTCATTGGTTCAAAAACTTTCAAAATAGGTGAAAATTTAATTGCAAATGTTCAAAATTAATATCATATTGAGATGTTTAGGCGATAATCTATTTCTCCTTAGATCCAGAATTAATTCGAATATTATTTTTCATATTTCACACATCCACACCCTTCCGCTCGCCTTTCATGATACACCATCGAAAGGGAACGGAAAAGAAATAATGAAGTATTAATTCGAATGAATTAATCCGAGTATTACTTTCATTGAATTCGAATGACTCGAGTATCACAATTATCCGAGTATTTACAACACTACTAACCACAAATCGCCGCTATCCGCTATTTATATACGATCTAAAGTCTATCACGAATACTCGGGAAGATTCTCGACCAGGCCATCGAGATAATTCCAGCGTTCCTGAATCTTCGCGACCGGCCGGCGATGACTCATACATAGACGCTGCAAGCGGCAAGGCCAGTTCTATAGGGTGGTACAAAAACATTCGGATGATTGCTAGCCGTGACAGTATTGTTTATCGATATTTTAAAAATACTGTGGAGTAAATATAACGCCCTACTAATACTAAATATTTTATATCTAGAAATCTAGGCAACACATTTGGGGAAATCACTTATAATGAAGTTAGAGAAATCTTGAATTTGCTCAAAAACACAAACTGTACTGACGCTTATGGGTTTTCAGTAAAATTAATTAAATCTATTAAAAACTTAATAATAATTCCACTACCTAAGCTGATTAATCAGTGCTTTAAAGAAAATACTTTTCCCCACATCTTGAAAAGAGCAATTAATAATAATAATAATAATAATAATAATAATAATAAACTGTCTTTTATTTGTATCCAAAAAACATGTAACATACATATTTGATTCAAGCCATGGCGAGATCTAGCCTAAGGCTACTCTATCTAACCATGTTATTAAGATTAGTTAATTAAATGCTAATTAAGATGCACAATAACTTAACCAAAATTATATAAGAGAAATAAATCCAAATATCAATATTTTATTATACCTAACTACACAATGCGTAAACCTAAAACTTAACCTCATATATATTACTGTCTATACAATTGCTGCAAACACATTAATTGTAATAGAAAAATGCCAAAAAAAAAAAAGAATATAAATAAAAATTAAAATTAAACATCTCTTCTATTTAAAATAATGCGTTTAACTTTTTGCTTAAATGTTGTTACGGAGGAAAGTGATTTAATTTCAGGTGGTAAAGAATTATACACTTTAGGGCCATTATAGCTAAATGAGCCCTGAAATTTTGCGGTTCTATGCTTAGGAATGACAAGGGTATGGCCGTTTCGAGTATCTCTACCATGAATACTAACATTTGATGTAAGTTTATTACGTAAGTATACCGGCTCGCCAGAAAGGAGTACTTTATGCACAAGTGTAGCCAACTGCAGTGTAAATCTTTCATCCAGAGACAACCATTTGGACCTCTCTAGTAGCGGAGTTACATGATCATATCTTCTCATACTAAAGCTAAATTTCAAGCAAGCATTTTGGATTTTTTCAAGGCTATTTTTTTCATGTTGATATAGTGCCGGCCAGATGAGCATATTTGCATAGTTAACAAGGGATAATATTAATGAATCGCAGAGGTGCAGTCTTACATCTGTCGAAAGAAAATCTTTATTCATATACAGAGTTTTTAATTTGTAAAAACATGCCTGTAATAATTTCGATACATGTCCCACAAATCTCAGGTCAGCATCCAGAACAATTCCCAAACCCTTCTCACTATTAGTAGAAATCAGGCACGAACCATCTATACTTATTCTCGCCGTACTAGGAAGAGGTTTTCCAAATACCAGCAGCTTGGATTTGGCAGAGTTTAGAATTAATTTGTGGCTTAAGCATAGATTAGACATGGCCAGTAGATCCGACTTGATAGCCAGCACAGACTCATCAATTTCAGTGCGATTAAACGAGTGGTACAGCTGGGTATCATCTGCAAATTGGTGTGAACGACAAATGCGAAGTTGTTTATGAAAATCACATGTATACATGGAGAAAAGTAAGAAACCAAGAATGCTTCCCTGTGGAACTCCCCGTGATAACTCCAGATATTCAGAACAAGTAGAATTGACTCTTACCCTTTGATACCTTTTTAATAAATAATTATCTAGAAGGCTAACACTAGATCTATGAAGACCAAAACATTCAAGTTTTGCCAATAAAATGGAATGATCTAAGGTATCAAAGGCACGGCTGAAGTCTAGCAGCACCAATACTGTTGTCCTTCCTTGATCAAACGCTTTCAAAATGTCATCACATACATGAATGAGAGCGGTACTGGTACTATGGTTCACGCGAAACCCCGACTGTGTGGTTGGCAATAATTGCCTATTAGAGGTAAATTCATTAAGTTGTGCATAAATTATTTTCTCAAACATTTTTGACATTGTTGGGAGTATACTTACTGGGCGATAATGTGACAATTCAGTTGGGTTGCCAGTCTTAGGAATGGGAATTATATCAGCTTGCTTCCAAGCCTCTGGAAAAACACTAAACCTTATACAGTGGGTTATAATAAATGTAATATACGGAGTAATGTAAGGAGTAACGAGATTAATCATTCGTATATCTATAAAGTCGGAACCCATAGCATTACTTCTAATTTGAGAAATTACTTTAGTTACTAGGTCTTCACTTACTTCTTTAAATTTAAATTGACGTTCGACGTCTAGATAAGTATTATTTTCATATTGCTGCAAAATATTAGTTCCAGAGTAAGCCTTCACGTTTGGAACACTCTCGACAAAAAATGTATTAAATTGTGAGGGTTTATACTCAGGTGTACAGGAATTAGAAGAGCTATGAATGTTTAATGATTTTAAAGTTTTCCAAAAAGATTTGGGATCGACTTTAAATTTATGATGAAGAAATGCCTTTTTCTCATTCCTAACTGCTGATGTAACAAAGTTTCGAAGTTGCTTATACTCTTTAAATGCTGCATCTGTTTTATTTTTTTTATATTTAGAAAGAGCTTTTTGCCGTAATTTCATCATAAACTTAATATGAGGGGTTATCCAGGGAGCCGGTGCTTTAGTAATTCTAGACTTTTTTAAGGAAGCGTGAATGTCGAATACTTCATTGATATTTAGGGAGCGTGAATGTCGAATACTTCATTGATATTTAAGTTCAAAAGCAAAATCATTTCGTTTACATCATTTAAACTATAAATTAGATCCCACTGAATAGAATGTAAATCGAATAAAAAGTTATCTAAAATAAAACTAGAGTAATCACGGTAAGTTCGAAACAAAACCGGTATCCGTGTCTTTTCCAAATGCAGAATTGAATACACCAAATGAATATCAGAGATACCTTCCATGTTAATAATCTCAATTTTGCTAGACAATTGCGGTGAATTAGTAATTAATAAGTCAATAGTGGAGCTAGAATTTGAAGAAATCCTGGTGGGAGAATCAACAAGTTGGGTTAAATTATATTTGTCTAATAATCGGTAAAGCTGTTTACAGGCCGCGTTATCAGTACGCGCCACATCAATGTTAAAATCCATCCCAAAGAAAATATGGTTGCAGGTTGGTAAAAAACTAACTAAAGTATTTTCCAAATCTTCCAGGCAATCATTAACATTTAAATGTGGAGGCCTATATAAAGAACCAAAATATAAAATTTGGCCCTGAACTTTTACACTCACCCAAATTTGTTCAAGTAGACTTTGTTGGCCCGGTGGAGTTAGAACCTTAAATTTAAGAGAATTATGTAAATACAAGGCTGCACCACCACCGCGAGCATCTCTATCCCTTCTGACTAAGGCATAGTTAGGAATATTTAAACTTTCAGTAGAAATAGTCTCAGACAATCCCACCACCCGAAACTCCTCCTCCGAAACAAAATCTTGAAAATCGTGAAAACCAGAATATAAAGATCTTATATTAAAATTAACGAAAGAGAATTTACTATTTTTATCCATTTTATGATTACTTTACATGTCCCATACCTGATCATTACAAAAAAATAATGAAATAAATTGCGATGTAACGAGAAAAAAAATCAAATAAGTTTTTGTTTAAATATTAATTGTACTATAATTTGTACCAATGAAACTATGAACCAACCATCGCACATCAACCTGGTTCTACAACTTATACATCAAAAATTCAATAATGCATTGTAATAAAGAGCAATCGAATATACCTCATACCATAGAATTCACAGCATTAAAATTTTATAAAAAGATAAATGTAAGGAATTTAACAGCATATTCAATATATTTTGCGTCTATTTAATATAGAGGAGTGTTGAAGTAACACGTTATAATTTGACGTTATACACACAAATACCTGAATTAGTTTAAATCAGATTTCGACTTAATCTGCGTTTTTCTTCTTGTATTCTGGTTCCAACGATAAATCTTCCCAGCTGATGTCCAAACATTGGTGGATCCATATTTCTTCTTCGCATCGGTTAACAGTTGATATCTCGATGGTGTTAAGTCTTCAAACATAGCGACATTAGTTCCTTTTAGTAATTTCTTAGCCCAAAATACTTCATTTCGTTTAATGCAATTGTCATACCTATCTACAAAAAAGGCGATGCGATGGATGTGTCCAACGATCGTCCTATCTCACTGCTCCCAATATTATCTAGGGTTCTAGAAAAGTGTATGGCAGCACAAATTAGAAACTATTTTGAACACAACCGAATGTTTTATGATGGTCAGTTTGGTTTCAGGGAGGACAAGAGTATCATTCTGGGCCTGCTCTCCAGTATTATGGACTCTTTTGAAGACTTGCAATATGACCTTGTACAATTCTTTGATTTAAGTAAAGCTTTTGATTGTGTCTCTCATGATATCCTTCTGAGCAAGCTAAAGTTCTACAAATTTAATAATAGTAGCATCCAGATATTAAAATCATATCTGGAAAATAGATATCAGTCAGGGTGGGTACTGTGTCATCTGTGGAGAGGGTAATTGATGTGGGAGTTCCACAGGGATTGGTCTTGGGACCAATTCTATTCTTAATTTATATCAACGATTCCACGAGTCCACTGCAAAATACACTCTCTTTGCTGATGATACTGCGCTTTCACTGCGGGGTGGTAAACTTGAGGATGTTTGCTCTGAGGCGAGAGAGGCACAATTAAGAACTGAGGTGTGGTTCGTGTCTAATGAGCTCTTGCTAAAAAGTAACAAAACGCAGACTATGACATTTACGATGCGTGGTAGAGAGAACGAAGAGTCAGTCAGGTTTTTGGGAGTGAATCTGGACCGAAAACTAAAGTAGGATGTGGAGAGCGTGAATGGAAGGCTCAGAAGCTGTGTGTTCTTGTTGCGTAATTTGAAGAGATGCGTTTCTGAGACTGCTCTCCTGTCTGCCCACTACGCCATGTTCCACTCCGTCGTGTCATACGGTATAATGGTCTGGGGCGGGGCGGCATCGGCTGCCAAGGTTTTCAGCATGCAGAGAAGGGCTGTCAGGTTGCTTGCTGGTCTTGGCTTCCGGGACAATTGCAGGGGTGCCTTCTTGAAGCTTGGTATACTAATCCTCCCATCAGTATTTATACTGGAAAATATCATTTATGTCAGGAAAAACATAGAAAACTTTACTACTCACTCTAACGAGCATGAATACCTGACACGGGCAAGGAATGATCTTCAGGTTGCCTACTGCAGGTTTGGAAGGTGTCAGAGCAGACCGGAACATTTGGCGGTTAAACTCTTTAATAGAGTTCCCTTGAGTATCAGGCAACTTCCACTCATAAAGTTCAAAAATATCGTTAAAAAATTCTTTACTGAAAATATATTGTAGAACTCCCTTTATACTATCGAATAAATACTCCAGGTAACTGTAGAGTTCTGTATTAAATTTTACTATTATACATGATATATATTCTTATAATCTACGTACACGTAACAATGTTCTTCAGTCTTGTATTCTCTCTCTATATATCCTATATTGGTATAGGTTCACGGCTCGGTCGTGTATCAAAACATTGCACTGACGAGGTTGACTAAACAAGGTTTTAACATTAGCCTCGCCGACCGTGTCAGGTATCGCGTTCATTCAAGCTAAACAATAACACTACGTGAACTGCCTAATGTAAATAACCTTTGTCTACACCTCGGGCTAGTCGGGATGTTTTAAAGATCTAATTTGTGAAATACCGAGTGTTTCTTGATACACTACAATGTTCTATAGTGTACCGGAATTTTTGAGCTGTGATAAATTAATTTGTAGTGTGTAAATTGTAAATGTTTCTTTTACCAATAATATGTAATTTCCTAACATAAATTTTAATGTGTGAAAAATGTAAGGTCTTTTTAAAGTATGACGTTTAGTGATTTGTAAATGTTTAAGCCATAATGTTAAAGTAAGTAATTTGATTTCTGTTCAAACCCAGCTAAGGGTGCTTGATAGCATTAACTGTATACTATTGGCGTGTGTAATTTTTTTTGTATTTGGCATCAATAAACTATCTATCTATCTATCTATCTTCTGGACGATAAAAAGAAATTAAATATTTTAATTTCAACCCCAGGAGATAATGCCGTATCTCAGATCTGATTCAAAATTTGTGTGATAAATAGCTTTTTAAAATGCTCATGTATTCTGCTAGTACTTTAATGCCATAATCAATACTATCCAATTTTAAGCGATATGGCAGTGTTAAAATGTTTTGTTCAATCAACAATGGTCTACAGTGAATTGGCCTTACAGATATAGCGAATGGTCCTCTTCTGGAGCACAAACACAGAATTAAACAAAGCCAGGCTACAAAACTCCCAAAACTATATGCAATACCTCAATAAGGAAAGAGTGCATAATTCCTGCCATGATACTGCCCAGCTCATGGCAAAGCAGCCAGAAGCTATCTTCAAATTCAGATTATATATATGTTTGCTAAATTTTAGTTTATCGTCTATCCAGACTCTCAAAAAGTTTAGACAGCTTTTATTTGCTACAGGACAATGAAGGCCACCTGTCAAGTTAAACTTATAGGTGAGTATGTTGGTTTTAGTAAAATTAACAATAAGACAGTCCCGAATCTTCCCCAAAATCATGAGACACAGTGTGGATCAGAACATCAACATTTCTGCCCAACCACAGAATTGAGGTGTCATCAGCAAACAAAGTAAACCTGCTCTGTATTTTGAGTGCAGCTAGGTCATTGATATATAAGAGAAAAGCAAGGGGCCCAGAACAGAGCCCTATGGATCCATTTTGATTTTTTACTAGCTGCTTCCTACCAGAGAGGTAACCACACATTGCGCCATGTTGAAAGACCTCATAAAGAACAGACTCGCTCTAGAAGAAATGATCAAGCTCAGCAACCAGCCCAACGACCAACGTTCAGAAATTCGGCTAGAAATCAGCAATATCGACAAAATACAGCTAACCCAGCCTTCAAAGAGACGATTTAGTACTAGCAACAGCAATGGTTCGAATGCCAGATGCATACGGCACTGATCACCATCTACGCATCTTGGTGGATACTGGATCACAATGTACGTTTATCACAGAGCAAGTCGCCACATTATTGGCAATGCCCAGACAAAAGATTCAAGCTGAAATACCGGGAGTTGGAGCAGGAGAACCTCAAAATGCAAAATGGAAGATAGAGGCAGTTGTCAAACCTCGGTTCATAAGCAACTTTGCATTACAGGTCCCATGCTTAGTTTTACCAAAGCTAACACACTCATTACCCACGAGGCCACTCCAAATGAAAACTGAACAATGGAAAAACGAAATTCTGGCCGATCCAACAATCTCCCGGCCTGGTCCTATTGACTAGATCCTTGGAGCTAAGGAGTATGGAGAGATCATACTAGAAGCAATTAGGAAGACAGAATATGGCATTCTTGGGCAAAACAGAGCTAGGATGGATTTTGTCTGGGGCGATAAACAACACTAGCCGGAACAAATTTGAGATACACGGATTAACAAGTCTAATAGAAGATCAGCAACTCACAAAATTCTGAGAAATTGAAGAAGTGTCAGAACAAAGATAACTTACAGAAGCAGAGCAATTTTGTGAAGAACATTATGAGGGCAACACAGTCAGAAATGCTGATGGCACCTACACCGTCAGAATACCATTCAATGAACTGGAAGGCAAACTGGGAATACCAAAAAAACGAGCAGCAGATAGATTAATTCAGCTAGAAAAACGATTCGTTAGAAAAGAAAATTTAAGCCAAGAATACAAACAATTCATGCAAGAATATCAGACCTTGGGACATATGGAAAAAGTTCAAAGTCATTACAAAATAGCAAAATAGTCTAATGACTATATACACCTAGACTTCAGCCAGAACCATCAGACATTCTACTGCGATAGAAATTTCACAAAATAGCAATAGCAGCAGACGTCGAGAAAATGTACCGCCAGATAAAAATTCACCCTGAAGACCAACAATATCAAAGAATTTTATGGAGAACTGATCCAGTTCGTCCCATGGAAGAACTCGCTCTACAAACAGTTACGTATGGAACAACATCTGCTCCATAGCTAGCAATAAAAACGATTAAGCGGCTAGCCGAAGATGAAAAGACTAGATACCCAAAAGTAGCTGCAGTCACAGTGCAAGACTTTTACGTCGATGATCTTATCAGGCGCATACACAATTAGAGAGACGGAAAATCTCAAAACATAATTAATTAACATGTTCAAATCAGGAGGTTTTACACTACGAAAATGGACAAGTAACAGCAGTGAAATAATGGAATCAATTGAAACTAGCCTAGCGAAAACCTCGAGATAACAGAATACAACATCCGAAAATCACTTGGGATACACTGGGCACCACATAATGACACGTTTAGGTTTAAAGCAAGTGCTCCCACAGGCACCAAAGCAATTCACATAGAAGTGGTCAGCTACATGTCAGCAGATATATTTTTGACAGCCTTTCGACGATTCATTGCAAGACGAGGAGAGTGTGCACATATTTACTGTGACAATGGCACAAATTTCGTGGGGGCCAGTAAGATTCTTCACAAGGAAGTACAAGATATGATCAAGACCTCCAGCATAAATTAGTAAACATAGAAACACAGTGGCATTTCATACCCCCCGCATCGCCTCACTTTGGAGGCCTATGGGAAGCTGGAGTTAAATCTATCAAGAGGGTGATCGGCGAGACCTGCCTAACATCTGAAGAAATGACAACGCTTATGCACCAAATAGAAGCTTGTCTAAATTCTCGGCCACTATGTACTCTAAGTAACGATCCAAGTGATCCCGTGCTGACACCAGGACATTTTCTGATTGGCAGACCCATGGTAGAGTTTCCAGATCCTACAAACACAACAATTAATTCCAATTTAAATGAAAGATGGAAATTGGTGCAGAAAATCACCAGACTACTTAAACCAACTACAGCAGAGGTACAAATGGAAGACGTTACACAAAACACCTGGGGTCGGAGAAGTAGTACTAGTGAAAGATCAAGACATCAACCCAAGCAAATGGCATCTGGCAAGAATAATAGACGTGCATCCATCTCCAGGAGGAAATGTGACTAAAGGTCCTATACACAAGTTAATACGCATACACACGCAGCCAGAACCGACCAGAGAACATACAAGAACCAAAGGTACCAACCTATGGAGAACTGTAACCATAGCAATCATTTTCCTTTTAACACTACAAAAGTCAACGGCACAAAAATATACGGTACATTACCCACCTCCAGGGTTGTATATAGAAGAAGTTGGTCATACCAAAATAGACATGGATGGACAAAGGAATGGAAGACATAAGCTCCAAGAGGCAGAAGCGAGGTCTAGTAGGAAACATAACCTTAAAAAAAATTTAAAAAGCAACAGGATTTGAACCCGGGCCGCCGAATTGAAACCTACCCATCTAGA